>CAEFZY010040563.1:0-14998 GCA_903066815.1 Brachyrhaphis roseni
TATATATATATATATATATATGTGCCAATTTTAACAGCTAACACTCCTTTAATGCAGACATGCTTATTACCACCTAACTATGTGTTTTCTCAGACCTAACTTGGCATTCCTAGCAAACTGAACTGCTCAGCAGGAGTCACTGTGATTTTATTCACACAGAGAAAAAGACACACAAACACATCTGATCAGCAATGCCACTAGCTGTTCAAAACGGACAGTTCCTCTGCCAACACAACATGCTGTTGGCAAAGCGCTGTGAGAGGCTGCTAAACAGTCTTCTGTTCACTTCGCACTTCACACAGTCTGCCGGACTCTGCGCCACTTACTCACCAAAAGCGCGTGCGAGTGATTTCTGTCACCGTCCACCAAACACAAAGTTTAAAGGAAACCAAGTGAAACTATAAATGAATACTTCACAAAGACTTTGGTATGTTTAAAACTGATAAAAGATCTTTACATGTTGCTGCTCTCCAAAGTACTATTACTACTATTAGTAGTAGTGTCAGTGTCCATGAAAAAGACATGAAAAACACACAACAATAAATGTATCTTTTACTGCAGTATTATAAATGTACAGCTAAAATGTAAGAAAACCCCTGCCTTTAATTTGACACTCATTCAGGGGTCACATTGGTTTTGCTAAAACACAACTTTAGACACCTAAAATATTTTTTCCAAAAATAAATGAAAATAAAACATGTACATTCTGTATCTAATTTATTTATTTTTAGCTTAATTTGATTCTTGCTGAGCTTTTAGATGATAGCTGAGCGACAAATACAATGGGACATAAAGATCAATTTCTCTTTGTCACTTTTCAAACTAGGACAGTTAAGGGAACAAGGCAGGTGTGTATATTCACTTGTTCAGGGACTTGAACTAGACTGTGGGCTTTGACTAAGACTGGGCTTTTCTCCAACAAACTCTCAGGATGGGTCTGGTTTAAATTGGTCTGGTTTAAATACTCAGCTTTCGTTGAAAGCCGAGTATTTCTGGAAAAGCACTTTGTGTTCACTCTTAAGTGAGGTTAAAGATTGGTGATGTTTTAGGCCTGTTTCTCTTCCAAACTCCTAATAACCTTACTGGAATCAATAGCCTCATGAACTGTAACAAACTATGCGGGACAATGACCAAAGTCTAAATTGCCATCAAAGTTTGCTGAAAAGAAATACTCCCATTATTTCATAATACCATAAGTAGGAACTAAAACCTTTACACATTATGTTTTCAATGAGCCAATAAGTAATATAAAGTTAACTTTAAACATTTAGCAAAAGCAAACAAACACTTAGAAATTTAAAATCCAGGAATGTATGGCAAGTGCTACTGATCAGGATTGTTTGGGCCACACCCTGTGAAACAATCAGCTCTGTAGCTGCAGCAACGTCTCAGAGGAAACAATATCCACAACAGTATAGTTTCAAAAGTTTGCTTCCTTACCAGCCACCTCTCTGGTACTTGCAAATGTTTCTCAGTTTTGCACAGATTCGCAGATGTTTAGTTGCCACATGTTAGGCTCCAGAATTGTACAGTGTTGTGCATCATCTTTCTCTTCCCCCATCATCAAGTTCTCACAGAATGGTTCCTACCCTTTTGCTCCCAAGCTTGACTTGATACTCATAATAATAAGGATGATAATAAAGATTTCTGTGCAAGGTTATGTTAACTACTGTAAAATGTTTCACACATTTTTAACAAGAGTGATTAAAATTGTGATTCAGATAACCTTCCTTTCCTGTCTCTCCTGTTCAGGGTTAAATCTGCTGACACATATAGGCCTACACCTCTCATCTGCTCTCTTCCCCTCGTGTAGCACAGGAACATATATCTTACGCATGAAAGAAACATCTGATATTTGTCATCTGATGGGTTTTCTGCCTGAAGTTGTGCAAGACGCAGGAAGTGTACACATCACATCTTAACAGAAAGAGATTTATTCTCACTCTTTCTTTGATGCGCACTCATGCAGGCAAACATGCATATATAATTTCAAAGCTCACATACATAAAAGAGAGTCAACTCAGCTTGCCAAGGGCAAAACATGAGGCATCAGTTTCACAGAGACAAACTGATGCCTGATCCTACACTGCCAAGTCCGGGTTTATTGCTTATTAAAGGTTCAGCAAGATGTGTGCAATGTGTTTGTAATGCATTCATTTCTGTTTCATGTTGATGGCCAGTGCTTGCTAATATGTTCCTTTTTTATGTTTGGAAATGCATAAAACACAATCTATTTCAGGAGTCCTCAAATTCGAGCCTCGAGGTCCAGTGTCCGGCAACCTTTACATGTGTCCCTGGTCCAACACTTATGAGTCAAATGGCTCAACTGCTTAACCCGTTAGTATGCAGTTATGATTTCCAGAGTCCTGCTAATGACCTCGTTATTTGACTCAGGTATGTTGAAGCAGAGACACATCCGAAAGCTGCAGGAAACTGGCACTTCTGAATCTGAACGGTTCTGCATTGTGATGAAAAAAAGAGTAAAGGTAAGAGGCATTCATACTTTAGAACACTAGCTGTCAGATTAATCACCGGTTTCATCAGAAATTATCATCTTTTGCACCATTGACTCATACTACCTTGAAAAAAATTCATGAAAAATACCAAATGAAACCCCAGAACAAAAAGATTCGACAACAAAGGATGAAATAGTCACATCTGATAAACATTTTTTTCTCCCCCATTAAATTAAGTTAAAAGCCCAAAAAGACAGCTTCAGATCTATTTGTAACCCTCAACACAAAGTTGTTTACAGGGTGAGCACATATCAGGAAATATACATAAATAACTGGCCAGACTAACAGTTCTGATTAATGAAGCGAGAGTCACAGTTGACCTCTCTGATCTGAACCAAGGCCGTATAGGACTGGAGCTAAAGAGCCCTGAGGCTGTGGGAATGTTTGAGTGAGTTAATAGATGACTAGGTGACTAAGAGGAGGTGGGTGTGTGTGTGTGTGTTTGTATGCCTGCGTTGGTGTGTATTTGTGTGTCTGAATATGCATTTTTTTATGTGTGCATATGTGTGTCTGTGAGCACAACATGCCCTGAGGCAGTGACAGACGGACTCTAAAGCATGTTACCCACACACCCGACTGCCTCGCTTAATAGTGCATGAGATAAGAACATTTGGACTTCAGAATGCACCCCCCCACACACACACACACCACCTTTCTCCCTGGAAAATTGGGTTTTATGACTCCCCAATCTCAAACAATGGCTCCAGTTGTTAAGACCGTTAAGGAACATGTTCAGTTTAAAAAAAATAAAAAAATAAAAACTTGAGAGAATTCCCATTGAGTTGAATGAAGATGTAATGCAAATGCTGACTCGTGAAGAAATTCTCTAACACCGGATGGAGTCTCATGTTATGCGCTGAGCAAATACTGTAAGGCAGCAACCAAACAAATGAGCAGTTATGTAAACAAACAAATAAACATAAGCGCAGATGTACAGGTTGATACATTACACAAGGGTGCAAAGAGACATAAACAATCTGATACAGTTACAAACATTAAAAAAAAAAACCACTCGAAGCAGACATCGCACTATATACTGAACTGCCAATCACAATAAAGCATGTAATCAATTTCTCAGATACAGCACTTATCAAAAAATACAGCTTTATGTTTACAATGTACCCACTACATCACCCTAAGCATGCATTGCTCTGATTACAACTTTTGTATAATAAGAAAGGAATGCATTATTATGCTGTCTGAGGAAGTCAGTGGTAATCCAAGTAGGTGAACCTTCTGAAGCAGCAAACTCTCACAGAGATCAAATAACCCCACGTCATTCTGGAAGTCAGCAAATGAGTCATGAGGACGCAGACAACAAGCTCTCTTTGTCATTAGTTACGGAGACAGAGAGCAACATGGTCTGACAAAGATTCAGTTTGTTAGATTTAGTTAATTTATGACAAAATAACAATAACAGTAGTGTTATGTGAGCATGGAGAGAAAAGTGGGTGAGTGAAAAGAACATAGAGTAGCAAGGAATCTGAAAGTTACCATGTAGCTAGTAGGATTTTGGTTGATCTTGAGAACTGCCATGTTTCCTTGGAGAAGGCTCTTAAAGTGGAAATGTGCCTAAATAGTAAGGGTCAGTCAGGGTCAAGACTGGAAAAGAAAATGAGTAAAAAAGTAGCGATGATTAAATCTTTTAAAATACCTTGAGAACACCTGAAGAAGTACTTATCAAGACCACTATAAAAGATTTTTTTATGAGTTTGACTCCTTAGAAACTATAAACTATCTTAAAAGTGGTTCAATAAAAATGTACAAGGTTACTCACTTCCACTTCATATTTACTGCACGTTTATTTCAGGATTATAAATCAACTTAAAAAGAAAACAAAGGTGGATTATTTCTCTGACAGGCAATATTTTTTTAATTGGCAAATAAAGTGCTTTGAACATGTAGGTAAGCTCAGTCTGTCTGGATGAAGATCATCTGTGAGCAACAATTTTCAAATCTTAACCCAAATTCACAATTACATTCAGGCTGGATCATTCTAAAAACTTGAATATGCTTTGTTCTAAACCACTGTAGCCTCATGTAGCCTGAGAGTAGCTATATGTATTATACAACACACATCATATTATACATATAGACCAAAATCTTCAAATGTGGTACTTTTTGACCTTTTGTCTGCTGTCCGTTTCCTCTCAATGACTTGCGGCAATAAGCAAACAATGCTTTTCTGTTCTGCCCATCTTCCATATGAGCAAAAAGTTTTAGCGGCATCAGAGTAAAGTAGGTAGAATACATCTGGACAGAACACTTTTTAGGTTAAATTTGCAAACGTCGACCAATGCCTCTTTTTTTTTTTTTCTTCTTCTGCTTTTACATTGAAGTTTTTGGTAGTACCATGGCCAAATACAAAAAAAAACGTTCTGCACAGAAAGAGATAAGGAGCATAGTCAACCAACTGGAAAGACAAAGGATCAAGAGACAAAGAGAATAAGAGGGGGAAAAAAAGAAAGACAGGCATCCCGACTGTGACAGACGGGCAGCATTGGTGTGAGGAAACTTAGAATGCTAACTCTGAAAGACTGCGATCTGCAAAGAAAGAGACAAGCAGTGGGGGGAAAACAGAAGACAAAGTCAAAGTGTAACTGGAGGGGAGACAGAAAGAGGAAAAAGTAACAAGGAAGCAAGTGCAAGCAGGGTGTGTGAGTGAGAGCTTGGGATGATGAGAGAGGCGTACACAGAGACTGACGAAGGCTGACTAACTCAGCATGGTTTCACAGATTCTTGTCGAAGGGCATAGTCCAAAAGTAAAAAGAAGTACTCCACATGACAAGGACAAGTTGTCTTTGCATTACATTCTCTTTAGCCTGCCACTGAAACTGCAATAAACCAGCCTGTCAATGTCAGCCACCAGCCTTCTGCTGTAAAAAAAATAAAAAATAAAAAAAAGACTGCACAGAGCCACCAACTTTGCTGGATTAATGCTTGTTACAAGGACACTACAAACAAAATGAATCTAACTTTCCCAGAACGTACAGTAGTTGGGTTTGATAAAACAGAGATGCCACTTTGTCGACAATTGAAATGAGGGTTTTTTTTTTGCTTTTTTGCTTTCACAAGGTCTGCTGGAATATTTTTAGACTCCTTCGATGCTCTGGGGACAGTTGAATCAGCACAAAGTGACAGCATATCATCAGTTCCAGACAAACCTACATCTAAAAGTCTGGAACTGCACTTTCAAGAGTATGCAAATTGGTTCTTCAAGTTGTAGAAACATTTGAGCCAGGCATTGTTGTCTCTGTCAGATTTGCATTTCTGTCCACCATCGTTTCTGTCAGCATGAGGCAAAGTGAACTGGCGGTGAACTGTAGAGGAGGTAGCATCTCATTGTGTGCCTGTGGCTGATAGAGAAAATCTGTCAGGGAAAAGTAAAGGGCAACGGGCAAAGAAGGCAGAATTAATTATCTGTGGTTACAAAAAGATAGCATGCAGCTCAGCAGAACAAGAAAGGATTGTGAACACCCGTTTACAAGTGTCCTTGTGTCTTGATGTTTTCAAGCCAAACATCTTTGTGTCTGGGTGGCCAGAGTTTACTGTGTCAGCAGCTCTCATTACCACACACACTGCTGAGGACATGAGAGAGCTTAGCGCGTGACCGGCGAAGCCATCTCTGTTTATCTGCATGCAAACAACAACACCTCAGAGACCAACAGACGCACAACAAACATCAACGGCCGCAGAACGAGAGGCTCCCGGATGAACACTGAGACACTGATATGCATGAAACACTTGTGCACTCGGGCATCTGCATACTGTCGAGGCTGCAAGTGGGTTATCAACCAAGCCCGACTGAAAAGACGCCTAAATGGTCCCCGAGGATTAACTTAATGTGCAAGAAGATTTAAAGGATTCAGGATTTAATTTTTGGCTGGTAGGCAGGCCTGATAGGTTGCTTTGTGGCTACTTACAGTGCTTTACAAATGTATTCCTATGCCTTGAACCATTTTTAGGTTTTCTCATGTTAGATCAACAACCTTTAAGATATTTTTCTTAGGATTCTAAGTTATAGAACAAGACAGACTTACAACCATTGGCCTACTTGTTGTAAAATAGCCCCAGGTCAGTCAGATTAGATAGGAAGTATCTGTGAAAATCAGTTGTCAAGTCTTGCAATAGATACTAAAATATATTTTTGATCTGGACCTTGACTAGGCCATTTGAACACATAAACAAAGGTTAGGTTTTGAATAAGTTTTCCTCTATGCCTAAATGCCAAACTGTTTAATTTTGATCTCATCTGACAAGAACGCCTTCTTTCACATATTTGCTGTATACTCTAAATGGGTTATGGCAAAATTTCAGTAATGGCAATCTCTGGCCATTCTTCCATAAAAGCCAGATTACAACTGATAGTTGCCATATTAACAGAGTTATGGAACTGGTAACCCTTTGCTACTAAGTTTCCATGAGCCTCTTGGCTTCTTCTCTAGATAAGATAATTGATAATTAGCCTAGTGTTTATTGATATCCAAGTATGAAGTTCTAGCCTGTAACAGATATCTGCAAGCTAGCACTGCTTGCCAGTCAAACAGTGTAGGATGACTGATTAATATATTATTAAAAGCATGATTCATTCTTACTCAGCTCATTTCTCAGCTAAAAATAAAGCCTCAACCACAAAAGCTGAGAAGGAATGGGTTAGTGCATATAACTTAGGTTTCCATGGTTGGTCCTTATAAGAGAATTTGGTTTTAAGGTGGGATGCTGAGAACATTGCCGCAGGCTGTATTCAAAACACTCTAAGTGCTTGCAGAGCAAGTGTGTGCATATGTGTGTGGCATCATTTCCATCCTTGCCAGTGTTTCTCACACACATACACACACACACACATATTTGACTATGTTTGCCTCAGAATCTAATTTTGCTAACCAAGGACACTTAAAAGTAGCTTGAATTTGACCTTGGTTTCAGCACTGGCAACACAGCACAGCATAAAATACCTAAGAGATGATGCATATTGATAAGATTTATAACAATTAGAGCAGGGCATAACATGGCCTTATTAAGCCACCCAACAGAGATGACCAAAACATATTTTCTGTACTAGAATCCTTTATATTGTCTCTACAAGCATTAACTTAAACCTGAAATGAGAATTTTTTTTTAACCTTACACAAATGGGACAATTTAGTATAAGTGATGGATGACGCCTGGCAGAAACAACAAACTAACTGTTGTGTGCAGTGCCGTGTTTTACAATAAATTGGCGGTGTATCCACACTGCACTCCAAGACGCATCCAACTTGGAAATGCATAACTACATTATTAGGGCAACATATTCCCCCTATTTCTGGTCACTCAGCTTATGCCTCACTATGTAGTGGAAAATCATGTCAATGCAGATGTCCTCATGTCAAATTACAGAAGCTGTCCAAGGTGTTAACTGCCTACAGTTAACATTCACTATTTATATGGGTCACTGATACTTGCATACTTACTTTACTTCCTATACTTGATATTTCTACCTACAAATTATATTTTTAATTAAGGAGTCACTATTCCATTAGGCTCTTCAACATCATGCAGTATGTTATCAGCAAAATGATTATGATAGCAGATATAACTTACAAGTCAATAATATGTGCTTAATGCTAGGGGTGCACCAATTGCAATTTTCTGTCTGATCGTCAATTACTGATCTTTAAAAAGCCTGACCTGCCGATTCCGATTGTGACTGACACCAATTTTGTTTGGTCTGAAATGTCACTAAATAATATAGCAAGAAAGTCGTTGAGTTGGCAACAGTGGGATGATTATTGCCACATGTTGTTAAACATGCAGACGTGATCTGGTGGGTGGGACTATCAGACAAACCTCTCTCACGAGAGAGCAGTGAGGTAGACAAGCCAACCAACAGAGGAAGCTTATTCTATCTGCTTGATTCCAACATCTCACAATCTCATTGTTTGGATCAGGATCAATATTTTATGGTCATAGCTGAGAGTCAAGTTGGAGGTGAACCAGTACACGTATAGAGTTATTTGTTTCACAAGAACACTTCAGTCAAAAAACAATAATTCTTGTTTATATGTTGGTATTGTTATACAGGTGAACATCTAAAACCTTTTATGAACATCGCTTCAAGGAAACAGTGAAAAAAACAACTATACAAATCCTTGCCCATCTGACACACTATAAGTCAGGTTGCTCTCGGACACTGTCTACATTTTAAACACTATATTCTCGAATGCAGCAAAAGTGTGTAAGATGGCACAGACATGTAAAAAACACCACCTGCACTTGATTCCTGCTTCAGGTCCAGATAGGGCTGCCTCTCAAGGATCAAATTGGGTCTCTTGGGAGCATCTGATCTGTGACTCAGATGGTTCACTCAGTTTATAGCCAGGTCTCTGCACAAACACCTGTTTGATCTGCCTGGAGGTTTATGAGGCAGCCAGGCAGTGATGTTACTTTGCTGACAGGAAGTGAACGTGTGGATGGTACCAAGCTGTGGATCATGACAGAAAAATCAAACTGCTGATGCAACAGAACAAACTGTCTAAATAAACCTGATGGGCTGGGCTAACTTGCCGTTTGAGAGACAGCATAGACTCTTTCACAAACTTCAGGTGAAGTTTACATTAAATAGATGGAATATGTGATGCTGACAAAAGAAAACACTTAGTACAGCCATACTCAGGGAACTAGGAAAGAACCAGAAATGGGACTGAAGAGTCTACTTTTTTTTTTTTTGCTCTTCACTTTCCAGGGCTCAATCCATCCAACTGCAGCTTGTTGTACCATTGAGGACTAATTCACATGAAACCACAAGAATGTTTATCTTGGAACGTGTTTTCCTCAAAGAGACCAAGCCCCAATAATAATACCAAAATGTTACTTTAGTCATAGTAACAACCAGGACTGATTATGGTTTCGACATGCATACCAAATGTCTAATCTGAATAAAAGAAAGCAGAATTCACATTCGAAGTTTAACAATCAAGACTATTTACATATACCATTAATCTTCAATGCTCTCTGTGTTTCTGAACCAGCATAAACAAGTTATTGATCCTAAGACACTGTCTTTCAGTCCCATCAAGGTAAGACTTTACACCCTTTAGCATTTAGATGAACAACCTGAGAGTAACACCACAGAAATATTTTTCACATCCCACTCCAGCAATGGCAGGAATTTGCTTTGAATTACGACCGTTATGCAAATTCAATCTCAAATTGTGGTGTGTGAACTCGCTTCATAGATTTCAACAGTACAAAATCAATTTTAAGATGAACTTAATTTAAGTTATTTAGGAAAGCAGTTCCTTTGTCTTCTGATTATTTATTAAGTGAAGACAGCTAAAAAAAAAAGAGAAAAAAAAGGGCACAATTAAAGCAAAGAATCCCAAGTGTAACTTTTATGCTACTGGAATCAAAGCTTGGGCTTTGTTTGCACATTCAGTCATTGTTTTTGATTAAAATTTTAGTCATTCTTATGCCCTTATGAAATAATTAATCACTACATTTATTTGATGGTCTTTATTTGATGTTTATTAATTATCAAAAATGCTGTCAGACTATACTTAGAAAATTGGAAGAATACCATTTTTCTTCACACATCAGCATGCTTTAATCAGATCTTCATTTGAAAAAGTTGTGGCTCTTATGCTTTAGTTGCACTAAGTTGTGTTGTGACTGAGAGCTTTGACAGGTTAGAGAAACATTACTTTCCAGCTGTCTCAGGAATTTTCTCCCGGGGAACGAGGAAAGGTGACACAAATTTACAGAGGATTTTTTAAAGAAGGATAGAAAAAGGATCAAGCCTGCACCTGTCTTGTCACATCGCCTTCTCTCCCTGAATTATTCATAACGTGGAAGAATAAACAGCCCTACTTTGCAATGTAAGCATTTTTAAGAATAAAACTCTGAAGTTGTAAAGGTAACCTTTAACTCCGGCGCAGGCTTAAGTGACTTCACAAACTCAAAACAAAGCAGCTGTCTTCACACTCCAGGAAGCTTGATGTGTCTGTACACGGAAGCAAAGTACGTTTTAGTTAGAAACATAACTAAAACATGCATGTAAAGAAGAGCACTGGTGCAATCAGGTCCCATGCTCCTACAACAGACTGGGATTTCAATATTTCAATCTGCATGAGAATTTACATTTTCAAGACAAATTTCTCACTTTATTTGATCATTACATAATAGTTATAATCCTAACCCTAAACACCAAGTGAAGAAAAACTAAGCTTAAAAGAAGTGTACAATGAATTCTGTTTTTCTAACATGGTGTTCAGTTTGCCACACATTTGGATCTTACATCACTGAAGCTGGTGTCTCACTATAATTGTTACCAATATGTTTTTGTGGACTATTATTTTCCCATAATGACAGCATCTCCCTAGTTGCATAAATCTAATACAGCTCTGAATATTAAGTTACTTGTGACATATATAATTTAATTTGTGCCAACAACACAGTGCTTGACTGAAGACTGTCTACTTCACTCAGACACATCATGAACCTTGGCTACTTTTCAGGAGAAGAAAATGTCATTAAAAAAGAATCATGTCGCATATAAATGCTGCCAACACAATTATTTGCTTAATCTTAATGCCATTTTTACACCACCATCCATTACAGCATTAGGGTACACCTTTAATGATATCACCTAGCACTACTTGGACTTCAGAAAGTCAGCCAGTGTTCAGCTACTAATAACACCCCTGCATGTTTGTACCCCAAAATCACTGCCTAATAATCTCTTAACCGGCAGACAGCAACAGATTTGTCTGTGATAAAATCCTTGTTCTTGCATGCATGTCTGTGTCGCTAACAGGCGAGCTTGTTGTCATGTGTTTGTGTGTCTTTTGTGTATCCATGACGGTTTCCCTGATGTATGCCTTGTCTGGGTGTGTTTGTGTGTGTGAAGCAGATTTAGTTGTGATAAAACCCTGGTCTTTGGAGGGATTACGAGTCCATCCCCAGACAGCAGCACGCTGTGCATTTATGGCGGTAATAAGTTGATCTGCAAGGGACAGATAGGCAACTGGCTAAAGCTGTTATTGGAAACTGTGTCCCTGCATCTATACCTGGGACAGGATGAAAGCTGAGTAAAAGGCAATATCATCAGAAGCATCTTAGACACGCTGCATCATGCGTCAGCTGAATGTCATCCCATGCATTTTGATCTGGCTCGCTACTTTGCGATTTTCCTCCACTGATTTGTCATGCACTTATAAGCAATTTGGTTTTGCTCACAATAGATACCAAGAGGGCAAATGTTCTGCAGGCGTTAGAATATGAGCATATATTAAGCTGATCATAAAATAATTAAGCAGCCTCCAAACTCAGCTTCCGAGATCCAAAAGCTAAATTTTCTGTTCATTTTTGAGGATTTCTATTTAAAAGGTCATAAAAGTGTGTTTCACTACTCCCTCCAATGCAGGCGCTGGGTATGTAAAACTAGGGCAGAAATTCTCCAAAGGTCACATGTTTTCAGATTCAGCCTGGGCAGTTTTCATTTCAAAGCTGTAAAATACATCTGTACGGTTATTATTTTCCAATATTACCTCGTGGCATTCCTGAGCTCATAGCTTCAAATGTACCAATCTGAGAAAAGCCCTCCGGTTATCTGTCTTCTGTATGTCTCAAACTGGAAAATAAAATGACTTCTCCACTCGTGACTGCCTTTCTCACCACAGTCCTGGTGAGAGAATTCCTGTAAATGGAAGAAAGGTTGATATAAAGTGCAGTATAAAGCCTAATATCTGCTTGATTTGTCTTTCTTATGACTCTCTCTGTCTTGCTACTTTTTTTTGCTCTCAATCTACATCTTTATATTTTCCTTTTCCTCTAAGTCTGTCTTTTGTTAGCCCTCCATATTTGTCTCACCTCCTTCAAATTCTCAGACGATTGCGACATAATAAAGAAATAATTTATTCCCGTCCCTTAGCGCTGGTAAGTATTAGCATTCCAGCAGAGAGCGTTAACTTATCTCATGGCTACAGGCGTTGAGTGGTAAAACTAAGCTTTGATAGTTTGCAACAGGATGACCACAAAATGCCTTTAGCTCAGAGAATTAGGACTGTCATCATGATTAGTAATGGTGGGCCTAATGTTTTACTGCACTGTAATTCACTGTACTGTAGCCACAGAGCAATGTCCTGTATGACTCATTTTTGAGCACAAAAGGACGATCAACCTAAATTCAGCTGCAGGGAAAAATTAAATGAGATTATTACTGCTCCAGGTTTCAACAACTTGCTAATCTTAACTGTAGTCTTTTTTTTTTTTTTTTTTTGCCTCTAAAGCTTCATACTGCCTGAGCAAATCTGTTTGGGCAGGTGGTATGTTTTAAAGCTCCAACTCAAAATCCATTTGGCCATATGTCAGCACTTGCATCAGAGCATCAAACATTACCTACCAGACTGGGAAAAAAAAGGAATAATTCAATAAGCATAATGCAACGCTAAGGAAATGCTGCATGTTTAAACACTGAGATAAACTGGACCTCAGCTAGAATTTGTCATTTTATTGCTTTTTAAACAATAAACAACATCCACTCTGCACATAAACGCTTGAGCATTCCTGTGTGGTTGTATGCTGGAGCAGCCATAAGATGCACACAGTGAGTGGTAAAAATAAACCCGTCGCCACAGGATGTCTGAGAGAATTAGACTCAAAGTAGTGATTAGTTACTGCAGTTTTGATGTTGTATTTTTTCTTGTTTAATAAACTTTGCATATCATCAGTGCAGCAGGCAGACTTTTTGAGAATCAAACTAATGTCTGCATAATAATGAAGATAGCAATCCAATGCCATAATGCAGACTTACCTTTATTTTTCAGGCATAGAGGTCATGAGGTTCTGTCATGTTTGATACAGAGTGTAGCTAGAGCAGAGACATATTATCGAGTACAATGATACAAAGTCTTGAAAAACTACTTTGATTTGATGCTTCGTTTGAGTCGCATAGCAGCAAATTTGACAATCATTTCATAGTGGCTGTGTGAGCACAGTGTTATTCTGTTTATGTTAAATTCAATGGTGGAAAACATTATATATGTAAGGATAAAAAAAAAAGACCCAAAATGCCAGAAATCTGAGACTATAAGAATACTTATGTAAAGAGATACCATGCCACAATATTTCACCATTAATAGTGAAATAAATTTAAGCTAATATTACACTGGATATGATACTGAGTGCTTTGAGGTTGGCACTCTGCATTTATGTTTGAGACTTTTTTGTTGTTGTTGCCCTGTTGTTTTGACAGTCAGGCTGACAGACACTTAGTTGGAGAAAGCTCCACATTGTTTAAAATGTTTGTGTGGCATCATTTAGATACTTGTAGAAAAGAGAAACGTAACAGAGAGACAAGATAAGAACTAGATGTTCTGTGAAAAGATTGTGACTTGCTATTTACTGAGCGCTAATGAGGCTAACGCTAGTAGCAGTTTCTATCAGAAATTGGCATGCATAGCTTTTCTTAAATTGTTTTCATTCTCATGAACAAAGCGTAGCTTTACTAACAAATGCATTTTTGATTTCAGAAAGTGCATTAACCATGAACGCAATCAAACCAACAGAGCAACATGCAGATGCAGTGTCACGAATCATCATAAACAAACTAAAGTAGCCTACATCTGTAAGTTAGATCTGTATCTGATCTGGATCTGTAATAATGCATACGACAGATGAAACTGCCTGAAGGCTATGAGCAATTTCAAGCATAGATTTAATTTTTTTACTGCTCTTTCAGAATAAATTAGTTCCTTGTTTCATTTCTAGTTTGACCTTTATTTGAACAGAAACTTTGTTGAGAAAATAAATTCTCATTTTCAAGAGAGATCTGTTCCAGCGTCATGATATTGGTATGTTCCTATAATGGAATAACAAATTGGGAAACATCTACATTTCTGCTTAAAATATCTATAAGGAGCTCACCTAACTTCAATAACATCAAATAAATTTTTAGATTAGAAAAATTTAACTAGAAGTTTAGTGTTAAAGACAGGCATGAGAGTGTGACCAATCTCTCATAAAAAGAGATTGGTCTTTTTATAAGAGACTGGCCATACAGTGAAAGCCATATACTTTCACTCTTTAACAAACTAGTAATCATTCCGTACATAAAGTTTTGATTTTAAAGACATTAATAAATAAATCTCTGTCACTTTCTATTTCTCATTACTGTAACATTTAGCAAACAGAAAAAAAGATGGGAATTATAACTGACCTAAAACAAGAGAAGTTTGATCTGATTTAACTTCAGACAGTGAGAAAGGTGCATGTAATTTCTGGTTTCATAAGTAGGTCATTATAGATAATGCACGATGCAGCTATTCGCATGCATAATGAAACTCGGCAAAGCACTAACAGTTTATTTAAATGCAATGCTTCACTGAAACTGGTCTGACTTGTGAATGTACATCCCAGTTAATGAAAAGAATGTTTCATAGAGCACTCATATATATATATATATATATATATATATATATATATATATATATATAAAGAGAGAG
>CAEFZY010040565.1:0-10813 GCA_903066815.1 Brachyrhaphis roseni
TGTCACTTTTCAGCCTTTTATTATTGCCGACATTAAAACAAAGAAATAAAAGTCAAATTTTTCCAGCTCTAACACGACTGTCGCCGTAGCTCTCTGTTGCTAAGAAACATCTCTGTGTCGATTCAGGATCCAGCTTGATATCTGACATATTCAGCTCGAATTAAACCTCCTGCCGTCCAAAAGTTAAATATGACCTTCTCATCAGCAGCAGATAATGCAGAACAGAGATGGGAAGTGATAATACGCAGGTTGTGTGTGATTCCAAGTATTTTTCACATGTAATCAAATCATAGGCAGTAACTGATGTAGAGTGTTTCTATAAATAGAGAGGAAGGTTGTGAAGCATGTCTGAAGGAACTGATTATGTTATATTTATGATATATAACAATTTAAATCACAGGTAACTAAATATTTCATAGATTTTAACTCACTCAACCAGAAATAGACTGAAAAATAAACTCACTGTTTTGCTGGTAAATGTCCTGAAGGATCTGCTGAAAACTCAAGTGGAAACTCCTCTACTTGTCAGCAGCAGCTCCACGGCTCTTAAAGGCTCAGACTGAGGGAGAAGGACTGGAAGACTGTCTGCTGGGATTAAAATACCAACACAGCCACAGAAAGTAACAAAGTTCGACTGTCTGGAAACCTTACACACTGCAAAAACACAAAATCTTACCAAGTATCTTTGGTCTAGTTTCTACTGCAAATATCTTAGTACACTTTAATTAAGACAGAACTAATTAACAAGCAACTTTTAAGTAATTAATAGGAGCTTGTTTTAAGTCAATTCATTAATTAATATTGATGAAAAAGTGAGATTATTTCACTAACATGGGAACAATGTCTCACAAGTGAAATAATCTGTGAAGTATAACTTCTAGACCTGACAACTCAAATCTCAGAAAATATCAGTGTGAAAACCTGAAAACGAAAACTCCTTCAATGTCATTGAACCATCATACTTTGACCTTTAAAGGATTAAAAACGATTCACTGACCCTCACATTAAGTGTTACTTTATGCATCATCCAGCTCTTTTCCTGAAAGGTTCACTTCTTTTCTTTAAGTTCTCAGCTTGGGGGAAAACCGTTTGGTCCTCTGAGGACTGACAGCATCATTACGCACCCCATGCCGGCACTTTGCCCTTTAAAGCATCAGAGCGTCCATTCATGAGCTCCCTTTATGGCCGCCCAGAGAGACCGTCCACCCCTCCGTCTTCACTTCCAGGGCAACGCTCTGCCGTCATCATTCTTGTCAATCTGCCTGTAGGGAAGCACAAATGCTCAGCTGACACTCTGAAATTTACATTTATAGGTCACACATTCTCATCTTAGCAAGCTTACACGCTTGAAACCAATTAAATGAGCTGTTTTACGTCATGTTGATATGAAAAACAAACCTGGACTGAAGTAATTTTGGTGATGATGTTGTAACTCTTCAACACTTTTCTGTCACTTCAGAAAAGGAATAAAACATTCTGTTCTGGCAGAAACCAATTACAGGGTAATGTGAGAGCACAGCGCTGATTTTTATGACGGCATATTAGGGGCATTGTAGATATGAAAAAAAAATAAAAAAACTGGTAACACTTTATTTGACAGGATGCTCATAAGACTGACATGACACTGTCAAAAACATGACACCTGTCATGAAGATGAAGGAGTCTTCATGCATGTTTACGACTGTGGTCATGAAGTCTCATTCAATAAATAATGACACATTTAATGCAAAGTTGCATTAAAACTTGTATTAAAGTCCATTAAATGGTCAACTTTGCATTATATGTAAAGTTTCGTCTTACTTCAAATGTACTTTACTCCCTTAATCATGACGATATTTGCACTAGAAACTAAACAAATACTTGGTAAGATTCTGTGTTTTTGCTGTGTTTCGACTAAAAGAAACAGCTGCACATTTAGATAATTACCCCAGGAATTCACATTTGTAGATATTTCGAAAAAGTCATGATACGTTCCTTTAAAGCCTGCTGACACCCGAGATCAGAAAATGACACGCTGAATGCTGAAGCAGAAAAACTGGGATTGTTTATGCTGACAGATGGAGATGCCTGATGGTCTGCAGATACAGATTTATTAGAAGCAAAATTTAACAAAGAAAAAATAAAAACACCAGATAGTGCCGCCTTTGTACCACTCTGTTCTCTCTGCTTTGTTTGCAGCAACCTTGATGCCAATTTTAACTTTACTGTTTTACAAAGTGAATTCTTATCTGTTGTTTTCTTCAAAGGTGTGAAAATTCTCTAGTTAAAATAATAATAAAGATATTAAAAAAAAAAACACAGTCAAGAGGAGACTGAAATACTACCATTAAAATGTCTTTTTTTGTTTAGATATTTTGATTTGAGCCAATGCATTCAACAGAACGTCACCTTATTGATTTTGCTGGTTTTATTTATTTATTTTTAACGAAGCCTTCTTAAGAATTCCTAAGTTGTTGTTTTTTTTAACAAAACATCTCTCTGACTCGACAATGGTGCAAAAATTAACCAAGTCTGCCGTTTATCTTCTGCCTCTCATGTGACGTGAGGAAAAGATTAACGAGTAATGACCTCTCCAAACAAACGCAGGCAGTCTCCTACTCTCAACATCAGCAGCCAAATGTGAGAGAAATACATGCATGTGTGCATGGTTTCCATGGAAACTGAAACTTTAACTGGAAACAGTGGCATGCACCTCCGCAGACGCCATTCGGGTTATTTTTATCCGTGGCAGTGTGCCAGATCAGATGCAGACCGTGGAATGCTCATTGTATGCATTTCATGTAAATACAGGAAACAGCAGGAAATGAAAAAAAAACAGTGAGACAGCATGAATAATGACTGTAGAAAGGATAACTTCCTGTTCCAGTGAACTGGATGGACAGGCGTCAGTAGCTGCGTTTTCACTCAACGTATACTTGCACAATCTGACATTTTGAGAATGAATTTGCTTAGTGGAAACTCACCAATTTCAGAAAGAAAACTCTCGTTTATTAAAACGTTTTGGTGCTAGGATGAGGTGGTATTTTTCCGACCGTATTTAAATTGGTTTATTTTGCAAAACTGCAACAGAAACATTTTTTTAATATATATAATATACGAGTCACATGATCAATACCTAGATGTTACCACTGGTGGAAATCACAAAAAAGAAGACGACAAGAAGTCGTTGGAGGATGATGGTGCTGCATGTTTTTAACGACTTATCGTGTGATAAAACTTATTCACATGTGATTTAATTGCATTTCTCATTTAATAGAAATTGCAAAATTGTTGGGGTTTTTACATTATGAGAATATTGACAAAATTGTGCTCATATTTGTAATGGAACGGTATCTTCTGATAATTTAGTTGAAGGGGTGTGAATAAGACACGAACATGAAGGATTTGTCATGAAGCATTATTTGGTAAATAATGACACTTTTGATGCAAAGTTCCACTAAAAGTCCATTAAAAGTATAAACTTTGCATTATTTGGTCAGTAATGACCCTTTTAATGCAAAGTTCAATTAGAATTTGCATAAAAAGTTTATTAAAAGTGTAATTATTTACCAAATGACGCTTCATGACAGCAGTCGTAAACATTCATAAAGCCTCCTTTATGTTCATGACGGCTGTTATGTTTATGACAGTGTCATGTCAGTCTTATGCACACCCCTTCAAATAAAGTGTTACCTTTAGTTGTAATGGTAGAGAAACGCTCATGTCAATGTCAATTTAAATGCTGTGCTGTACTCTTAAAATCACAGATAAAAACGTCAAAGAATAAAACACAATAAATTAAACAAACAGGGCAGGGAGATTACAATACTACATATTATGTAAATACGAAAGAATGAAAGTGAGTTTTTAGGAGTGATTTGAAGTGTTCAAGACTATGGGCAGATCTAATGTTGAAGGGTAAAAAGGAAATACTTTTCTGATCAAAAATATCTGTTCGCTTCCAAACAAACGTTGATGTGAGGAATTAATTGTGCAACTTTAAAAAGTGACACCAAAACAAAACAGAGGAACCTCCCAGCAATCACTAAACCCTGCTATTTGGGAGCATTAAGCCTTCTCATATTTCACGTGAGTACTGAATTACTCCCGTGAAATATTGTTTAACTTAATGTAAACATCGTAGATAAGAGAAAAGAATCATCTGAAGTCCAAATCCAGCTACTTGGAGGATTCAACCAGCCCAAAATGCTGCACAATATCACAACAACTGTGGTTTTGTGGTGCGTTCAAGTGCATCTCAGATTATTCAAATATCAAAAAAAGTCCACAGTTATTCAAGCTTTTTTCTTTCTTTCTTTCAGATGTTTGCACAGTCTTATAAACAATTACTAAACAACAATATTGAACATTTTCAAGTGCGTTTAGTCACATGTAATTCATATTTTATCAATCCAACAACTTAATCTCTCACCTTATCCTTTACTGATAAAAAATAATCAAACCAAATCTTTAGCCAGTTTTATAGTGTCGACTTTTCTTGTTTGTCACAAACAGACCAATGTACCAAACCATTTAAACTACTTTCGTTTCAGACTATGGCACAAAAAATGAACATTAAATTCACACGAGTTTGTCCTCATTTCCCTTTGTCACAACTCGCTTGTATAATTCTGGATGGTCTGTTTTTGTGTTTTACATCAAAGGAAACGCCAGAGGGTTTGTTTCCGTCCTACGGATGCCTGATTAAAAATTTATATAATATTCTCATCTCCTTTATCCAATAACTGATTGCATAAGAAAACAAACTGCTATTTTTCCATTTTAATTTATCCCTCATTTTTGCTGTCATTTAGGAATCATTTATAAAGTTAAATTGTTTTTTCACTTTTCTGGTGTCTTCCAACCTGGATTACAAAATGTCAATAATTCACCCACAACAGGAGAAGTTACAGGGAGGCTGGCAGTTTTACATTGAACTCTTCGCACTGGTTCCCCGTTCAGTTTGCAGTTTAATTTTAAACCAAGTGATTCATTTCAAGGCTCTCTGGGGGATAAACCGTCTTAGTGGGATCTCAGCTAATCATCGTAAATCATTCCTCCTCTCACGGTTAAACTGGAAACGTGATGCAGCCTTAGACTTACTGCCCCAGCACTGCAGAACCGGACCCAGTTGTAATATAACAACGTCTCCCTTTAACTGAAGACCGGAGAAGTAATTTATTTTACACCATTTTTTTTTTTCTTCCTGTTTTTATTAAAAATCTATCCTGTCTGAAAAGCAACACATTACTGTAGAAGAAGTGCCAAGAACCTTCCTGCAATACCTTTGCCAGACCAGTAGGAGGCAGGACTGGGCGATGTGGCTTAACACTGTAAAACATTATTTCCATTTTAATAGATTTTTTCCCCTCACGTTCTTTTCTAAAAACATTAATTATTAATATATTATAAATATTTTCTGAAAGCTTATTTCAGTCGAGGGAGCATTAGGTCCAGGCTACACAAATTTTAGGTTAATTTTACAAGAATGTAGTCAGAATATTAGCAGAATAAAGATGCAATTTTACCAGAAAAAAAGTCTTCGAATATTTTTTTAAGTTTGTTTTTTAATAAGAATATTATTTTCTCATAAAACTGCATTTAATTTTATTCTTCTAATATCACAATTTTATTCTGATAATATTAAGAATTTATTCTCATATTATTTAGATTTTTTGTGTCATATGACTTTATTCTTATACTAGTGCAACTGTATTATTACTAATATTATGACTTCATTATAAAAAAAACAACAAAAAAAAACATTATGAAAACCCAAAGGATGAATTGGTGGAAAAAAAATATCTATTTTTCAACTAATTTAATCTTCAAAAACCAATAAAATGGATTTATCACCCAGTCCTAGAATGAGGTAATTTTATGTTAGCATCAAAATACAACAAAGGAATATTCTTTAATTTTTAGCTAATTTTAACAAATTGCCATTCTTTCACTGTTTATTTTCACTATGACAGTATATGCAGGAGTTTTTGCAATTTCAAGAAAATCTTGTTCAATAACTTCCTGTGAGCGTCCACTCTCCGATGTTGCTGTTTGTCAAGCAAAAACATTGATATTTTTCATGAAAACTCTGTA
Source organism: Brachyrhaphis roseni (assembly GCA_903066815.1). Lineage (NCBI taxonomy): Eukaryota > Metazoa > Chordata > Actinopteri > Cyprinodontiformes > Poeciliidae > Brachyrhaphis > Brachyrhaphis roseni. The sequence goes on from CAEFZY010040565.1 coordinate 6,076, forward strand.
ACAACAATGTTTTTTGTAGAAAAGTTGCAGGTTATTTTCAAAGATAAAGCCTGCAGTCTTTCAGGTATTCAAAACAAAGGGAATGGATGTAGTTTACATCTTCATCCTCTGAAATCCTGCTCTTTATTACCTTAAACATGGTGACCTGACTGCGCCACATCTCTGAATGATATCAACCCCTGCAGCTGCTCTCTGCTTCACTTCGGTGAAGTATTCAGCTGACAGTCAGATTATAGCCATCATGCATGAATGGAGCCTCTTCCAAGCTGTTAACAGCTTCACACATGGTTTTTCTCTCTGCAGATCTGCACTCCAGACCTGGTGGTTTTCCTGGCCTGCACCAACAGCCGCCTGAAGGAGAGGCTGCAGAAAAGGGCGGAGCAGCAGGGGCGACCCGACGACAACCCGAAGGCCATCGACCGTCGGCTGACCAACTTCAAGCAGAACACCATTCCTCTGGTCAAGTACTTCCAGGAGAGAGGCCTGATCGTCACGGTGAGGCTGCGGTTTACTACATCTCTGCATTTAAACTATTAAAACAAAAATATTGGCCTGAAACTAACGATTATTGTAGGAATCGATAATTCTATCAACTATTCCGATGATTAATCGATTATTCTGATTAATCAATTATCCCAACGATTAACTTAACAATTGTTTATTTAGACAATTAATCATTTGTTCCTATGATTAATCGATTATTCCAACTATTAATCCGGGGGAATAATTGGCATGTTTTAAAGATTTTTCATTTAACCTCAAGCTTTTTTATACAATATTAGAAATACATTAAAAATGTCATTCAAGTCCTTTTTTAGATGAGAAAATAAACATTTTATTACCCAAAATGCAATAATATTGCATTCCTTTAGTGAATTTGATCTGGATGAAGCTTCAACATATTGACAGATACAGATGCCTTTATAAATATGCAAAATGCATATTTATTTCATATAGTTTTGGCTTAATTACTACCTCAGCTAGAATTGTTCTGAAAATGACCAAAACATCTCTTTTTACCAACTAAACTTCAAAACTTTACCAGGACACATGAAATGTATGTTTAATGTGAACAAATTGTGTCTGTGACCTCAATAGCTGCGACTCAGTCAATCTAAAATCTATATTTTTGAGTTTAATCCACAATGAATCAGTTATTTCAGACAAATTCTACCTCCAAGAAGCTGATAATGACGCCAGTAATGAATCAGCCTCGGTAGAATATAAATGTCTGTATCTCATCTTCAGGCAAATTTAGACTCATTTGACGCCAATCTGATAAAATCGTCATCGACATTAGAGGAACAGCCTGAGCATGAATGCCAGCTGGAAATAAGAAGTCCATTTAATTGTTTATCAGATATGCGGTTGTTTTGTAGAATAGGTCAGCATTGTCAGCCTGCGTGAGGAGAAGGGTGACACTTACAGATCGCTATATTTTGGTAGCATAACAAGAAACATTACTTACACACGACAAGATAAATAACAGAAGGGACGCGTGAGAAGGTCGCCTGAGCTGGACGCCTCTGGGATCCCCGTCGCCGTTCGAGGTTTGGTGCAGAAGCATATTGACCAAATCTCAATCTGCGCCTGCTGAGCGCTAATAGGAGAAGTTAGCTTGTGCAACACTGAGGCCCGTCCTCATCGATCTGTCTGCGTCTCAGGGTGGCCTCCTTTCCCTCAATACGCCAAGAATACTGAACAACTCAAACAGACTCAGTTGAGTTTGAAAAGTTCATCACAATCTACAGTGGATCCACATTAATGTTGAGTTCTGTCTGCAACGACTAAATCTTGTTTGACACAAGGAAGTCAAAATATTTTTGTTCGGTTGGTGATAACTGATTTTTTCAGTGGTTAAATCTATCATAGACACACAAGTGAAGCTCTTTCTGGTTATGCTAAGGTAATAACTCAGTTTTTTGTTTTTTTTTAATGGGGGTTATGTGGTGCGGGAATAGGTTGTCAATATCTTGTCTGCAGCGCATAGTTGACTGAATACATCAATACGAGTTCAACACATTCTGATAAACTAAATTGTCTGCACTGTAATACAACCAGGGTGAGAAATAGAGAAAGAAAGAGGGAAAAAAAGAAGCACAGAAAGGAAAAACTAATTTGAGATATTTACATTTTAAAAACAACACTGTATTTAAAATACCTACTTAAATTATTAAAGGTACACATATCAAAAACAAAAAAGTTTTAAATCAAGCTCTTAAATAAAAGATACATATCAGCATGTAAAATGAGTGATGAAGCTCTTATTTGTTAAAAATGCCAGATGGAAAAGTATGAATCTATCCCTAATAAAAAATGTTAAAATAATATCTACAACTGAAAACTGAAGTCATTCGTGAAAAATAGGTACAAGAAAACTGCACATCTTTGGAACCAAAAACATAACTTGATAGGAATAAAAACAATACTTTTATGCCTTGCTAAATTAAATGTAAGCAAGAGTCAATGAAGAGGCAGAGAAAAAAAAAATCCCAATTCTCATAAAAACTATTTTGTATGTATGTTTTGAAAAAAATGGCTTGGAAAAGAATTCACTTTGAAACTAACTGAAATAGACAATTTCTCCTTCAAATCTGCAGAAAGTCTTTTGTTCCTTCATTGCTTTTTCACATTTCTATTCTTCCAGACTCTTATGAACTCACTTTGTTTCCATCAACCTGCCCCGGTGCAATATCCATGTTTGTCATGAAGCCATTTCATTCACCTATACGGCATTTCTATTGGACTTTGGGTTTAGTATTCATGAAAAGTTGTATTTGCTTCTTGAGTTCCCCGCTATGTGTGCAGAGCACACAGGGCTGGAAATACCTGTGTGACCCAGGAGAAAAACTTTAAGATGTCACAGGATGTGAGATTTAGATAACTGGATGTGTTGGTGTTTGCACTGAATCTCACATTTTCAGATTATCATAAAATTGTGGAACCCGAATGGAGGCATGTGGCGACACAGGCATGATGATGACAATTGTTATTCATGCAGCAAAGAAGTTGAAGTCACAGACAAAAACAACGAGATTCTCGCTGTTTTTCTCTTGCTGCGGTGAGGATTGAGAGGGCGGCACGATTAACAAAGTAAGGAGCAGGTGTGAGGAGAGAGCAAGTAATTAGGACAAACCACAGGTCAGAGTGGGAAAACAGAACAAAAACATAAAACATTAAAAACCTACAAACCCTAATAAAACTTAAAGTTTAATTTATATATCCCCAATTCACAATAAATATCGTCATTTTACAAAAAGTAATTTCAATTCAGACACAGACAATCCATTTAGTTATCAAACATCAAGTTCAGTTCATAGTTCAAATTAGTTTAACCTGTTTTCTATCTAAAGAAAACTAGCGGATTGCATTGACTCGGTAGCTGCACAAATCTCTGTCTTTATTCTGCTAATGTTGAAAAAACTCACAATTTTGTCATTGCAAAGTTTCCATTAAATAAGGAATCCAATTAAAATCACAGATGAATAAGTTTGTTCACATGATAAGTTATAAAAAAAATCATAGGGGTGTGCTGTGGTGGCGCAGGGGTTTAGCACGCCCCACACTTGGAGGCCTTAGACCTCGACGCGGACGTCACGGGTTCGACTCCAAGTCCCGGCGACCTTTGTCGCATGTCTTCCCCCCTCTCCTTCCCCCTTTCCTGTCAGCCTACTGTCACAAAAAATACGACCCACTAGTGCTGCAAAAACTCTTCGGAGAAAAAATAAATAAATCATGGCGCCAGCGTTCCTCATCTATCAGCCATCAAAGGAGATGTTAGCGTTTGATTCAGGCGATGGAGCAACAAACCTCTTATACTTCAGAGCAGCTACATAAGCTGCATTTGGGGAAATTGTAGTCAGTGATTTTACAGAAGAACTATGGATTTGACATGTTCGAATTACAACTTTTTAGGAGCCAGCTGCACATTGTGCAAAAAAAACCAAAAATAAACCATCATCCTCCAACCACTTCCTGTCGTCTTTGTCATTTCCGTCAGAAGTAACATCTCGTTGTTGATCATGTGACTCGTTTGATGCGAAAAAAAGTGTTTCCATTGCAGTTTTGCAAAATACTATTTCAATATGACCGAAAAACCACGTCACGTTTTCACTAAGCGAATTTGTTTTTGTATTTTCAATTTCTTCAGTTTTATGGTCAATGGAAACAGAGCTACAGATTTGCAACATTCATTTCTTCTGGACTTGGTGACAGTAGATAATCGTTTGCGTTTTGTCGATTTTAGTAGCAATTCCTCAGACTGAGCATGCATGTAGCAACAGTGGAGAGAAAAACCTCCCCTGTAACAGGAAAAAGCTCCAGCAGAAACAGAACCTGCACAAATTGTGCTAAAAAGAAACAGAAGCCCTGATCCTGCGTTACTTTAAATGTAGATGTTTTGTGATAAACATGTCTGTAATCTGAGCCTCATAAATTAAACGTTTTGCAACTTTACCAAACCCTGATGTCAATCGTTTAAAAAGATCTGTAGTGTTAAATGTACGTCTTAACACAAACAGCTGAAATACAACAAAGAATATTCGCATTCCACCAGCAATGTTTTCAGAATTACTTAATGATTTTTGTAGTTGTTTTGAAGCTGGACTCATCACGATCCTCGGGAATTTTAGTTGTTTTATCGTCCTGCTATGTGCATAAAATACATGCAGTTTGGTTGTTGTTCCTCCAGTCTCTTGGAAAATAGTTGAGCCTTTCTGTCTGAAATCTGGAAGCTTTT
>CAEFZY010040571.1:0-49276 GCA_903066815.1 Brachyrhaphis roseni
TGTCTCACATGAAACGTTTTGAATTGTGGGTTTAAAATATAAAAAAATATATATATATATATATATATATATATATATATATATATATATATCCACCACAGCAGGTTATCTGTCTTCATCTCATCATATTCTTTGCATACTCACATGTTAAACCTTCTCTGAATCTTTCTCTTTATCCCCCCAGGCAACTCCATCTTCAACATCCTTTGTCTAACAAAGGATGTTGGACAACTGTATCTCTCCCCCAAATCCAAATTATTTCAGTATTGCCTCTCTAACTTTGCCTCAAAATCTGAGCTGTCTCCCTAATATGCTCATTACTTACTATGTTCCACTGTCTTTAGACCATACATCATAGCAGGTGTGACTACCACTCGCCACTATTTTCCATCACAAATCCACATTGGCCCTGTGTGTTTTTTGTCTGATCCACCCAGACTGTGCTCTTCTCAATAGAAGATACCTTCCTATCAGGCTCGCTTTCACCTTCTCCCACTACAGATCAAAACATGGCGGGTAGGCATCATACTGAATAAATCCATCCTTGTTAAGTGCTATATAACACATCTGAACTTTTTTTCTATCTTTGTTGTAACTTTAACTAAGCCATAACTTGTTTGGGGTTCTCACCAAATAATGTTTTGTATCATATAGTTACATTTATCAAGACAAGTTATTTTTTTTAATAATTGACCAATGTAAAAGGGTGTGAATAGACAAATGAAAAAAAAAAAAAAACACTAAATAAATTAATGTTCATTTGTCTTTTAACATGTAATTATAAACGTTCTGTATGAACTTAAAATCTCAAATTAAAAATGATTAAACATGGTTTTTGTTGCCTAATTCTACAGGACTTATATTGAAAAAGACTTTATACTGAACTACAGTAACAACTGTAAGTTGAAGATATAGTGTCTCTGCGTTTTTTTTAAAAAAGCTTCCATCTCAAATAACCCGATTTAAGTGCTAATTATATCTTTAAAAAATGACAACATTTCCCCTTTTTAGACACGTTAATTAATTGCTTTTATTTTAAAGGTCACAACCGGAAACTCTACCATGTTACGCTTAGCTAGACTCGCAGCTAGCGTGCCTCGGCTGCATGCACAACCCACCAACAGCAGGCACAGCATGGCATACAGTGCGAAAATAGGTCCGTCCATCCTGAGCAGCGACCTGTCCTGTTTGGGCAGCGAGTGTGTCCGGATGATGGAGTGCGGGGCGGACTATCTGCACCTGGACGTAATGGACGGGTCAGTTTGTCCCTGGCTGCATTAGCCAGCGTGCTAACGGCTAACAGGCTGAACTCAAACTCTGAGAGCACAAGTTGGCTAATATCAGGAAGCTAAGTTAGAATAACAAATGTTAAGTCCTGAAAACTAAGTTTTCATTATTTATCTGAAAGCATTAAGATGATCTTGTTGATTTTTTTAAAAGTTTTAAATCTTCTATACTGACTTAAGGAGTTAAATTTCCCTTTACAGGAACTGGTTAACTTTACACCATTGGGAGATTACTCAACAAGCTGTTATTGCTTACCTTTAAAGGCACTTTGTCCCCAACATCACATTCGGCCACCCCATGGTGGAGTGTCTGAGGAAGACTGTAGGCCAGGATCCTTTTTTCGGTGAGGAAGGATTCATTCCTAAACATGCGACAACACATGCTCTAACTTATGAACTGAATTAAGTCTACTGTGGCCTCTTTGCTCATTATTCTATTGACGTTTGCAGACATGCACATGATGGTGTCCCGGCCGGAGCAATGGGTGAAGCCCATGGCTGCAGCTGGAGCCAGCCAGTACACCTTCCATTTGGAGGCCACCACCAACCCTGGAAACCTCATCAAGGAGATAAGGGAGAGTGGCATGAAAGTGAGCATTATACTAAAAAACAGACACTACAGCTTTGCTACGTGAATTATATCCTCAGTTGTGGTTTGTAACATTTTATTACATATCCTTAGTTGTGGTTTGTAACCTTTCATTGTCATTAACTGCTCACATTGGCTTTAAACTAGTTTTATTAAAATCAATGACACAATTCAAAAACAAAACTTTACACTCCTACCCACCTTATTCCTAGCCGGCATGAGGCTTTGCGTGATTTATGGGCGCGACTTCAGCCACTAACCGGAACCGCCATTTGCTTACATGTTAGAAACCGGCTTTCCACAGAGGTTTTAGGCTATATTATATTGTTTTACCACATACAGCTATTGTGGGGAGGGATGGCTGCAAATAACCTGCACTAGCATATTTAGCTACTTCACTGACTCATTTGCTTCTTCCATTGGCTTTTTATCCACACAATTAAATGAGCACACATAAAGAATTTTGGGTTCTCTCTTCAAGTTTAGAATTTTAGATTATTAGATTAGAACCACGAACAGTTACCCGAGCTCCACAAGGGCATCTTACGACACTTTCCAGTGGCAAGTTGCTCTCTATAACATGTTAATGTGTGATTTGGTTCGGTTCTAGTTTGGTCTGAAGCGCAGCAGCTGCTAGCAGTTTTTGCTAGAACTGGTTTTAAATACTGTATACAAATGACTAAGCACACAACTTTATTTACATCCGGTGCTATTACTTTTACAAATGAGGAGTACAAACAAAATGATCATCTGAGGTGTTTTGGCAGGGCAGTACAGACAAGAGGCTCTATGACCCGCTTTGGTTCTAGTGCACTACTAATGTTTGTGCTAATGTTAATGCACTGCCTTCTGATTTTCTTTTGCAAAAGTAAAAATCAGACGTTTACTTCGTGGCACTTAGTTACCAGAAAACATGCTCATCTCTTAGCAACAGATTAAGAACAAATATTGTTATTGTTCAAACAAACAAGATTTTTTCTGCTCTTTTGAAATACTACTTACCTTGTACTATTTGCTATTTAACAAGAATTGTGCAGTTGGTGAATTTTTAAAAAGTGAATATTTTTGTTTTGTTTTTCTTGGTAAATAAATTATAAAACAGACATTCAACACAAAAGCAAAAATCTGATTTATACTTTGTGGCAGTTCGGTACCAAAAAAACCAAACAAACGCTCATTTCTTCACACCAAATTAATTACGGTAGTGTTTATAAAACATAAGCTCTTCTGAAATACTGTTTATCTGCTTAGACACAAAAAATTTACAGTTGGTAAATTTTGCAAAATTAAAAATCAAATGTTTACTATGTGGCACTTGGTTACCAGAAAAGGCGCTCATCTCTTAGCAACAGATTAACAACAAATGTTATTGTCAAAAAAACATAAGATTTCTTCTGCTCTCTTGAAATAGTACTTGCTATTTAACAAGAATTGTGCAGTTGGTGAATTTTTCCGAAAAATTAAAATGTTTTTTTTTTTTTTTGTCATTCGTGATAAATATATTATAAAACGGACATTCAACACAAAAAGTAAAATGTGATTTATACTTCGTGGCACTTCGTTCTCGGATAAAAACGCTCCTCTCTTAACACCAAATTAATTATTGTTAATGCAAATTGAGTTCTTTTGAAATACTGCTTATACACAAGTATTTTACAGTTGGTAAATTTTGCAAAAGTAAAAATCCGATATTTACTTCCTGGCACTTGGTTACCAGAAAACGCTCATCTCTTGGCAACCGATTAACGAGAAATATTGTTATTGTTCAAAGAACATAAGATTTCTTTTTCTCTTTTGAAATACTACTTACCTTATACTATTTGCTATTTAACAAGAATTGTGCAGTTGGTAAATTTTTCAGAAAAGTAAATTTTTTTTGTTGTTAGTAAAAATATTACAAAACATGCATTCAACACAAAAGTAAAAATCTGATTTATACTTCGTGGCAGTTCGTTACCAAAAAAAACCCCCACTCATCTCTTAGTAACAGATTAACAACAAATGGTGTTATTCTTCAAAGAACATAAGATTTCTTCTGCTCTTTTGAAATACTTCCTTATACTACTTGCTAATTAGCAAGAATTGAGCAGTTGGTAAATTTTTCAGAAAAGTGAAAAAAAAAAATTTTCTTTTTTGTGGTAAATATATTATAAAACAGACATTCAACACAAAAGTAAAAATGTGATTCATACTTCGTGGCAGTTTGTTACCAGAGAAAAAACGCACATATCTTAACACCAAATTAATTATTGTTTATAAAACATAAGCTCTTTTGAAATACTGCTTATCTGCTTAGACACAAGAAATTTACAGTTGGTAAATTTTGCAAAAGTAAAAATCAGATTTTTACTACCAGAAAGTGCACTCATCTCTTAGCAACAGATATTATTTAAAAAATAAAACAAAAACATAAGCTTCTTTTTTTTGTTTTGAAACACTACTTACCGTACACTGCTTGCTATTTAACAAGAATTGTGCAGTTGGTGAATTTTTTCCCAAAAGTGAAAATGTTTTTTTTTTTTTTGGTCATCCGTGGTAAATATATTTTTAAACAGACATTCAACACAAAAGTAAAAATCCGATGTTTACTTCGAGGCAGTTCGTTACCAGAAAAAACACGCTAATCTCTTAACACCAAATTAATTATTGTTTATAAAACATAAGCTCTTTTGAAATACTGCTTTTCTGCTTAGACATAAGAAATTTACAGTTGGTAAATTTTGCAAAAGTAAAAATCAGATGTTTGTACTTTGTGGTAAATTACTTTCTGGTAACCAGGTGTTACATGGCTATAAGAAAATGCGCTCATTTCTTAGCAACAGTTGAACAACAAATGTTGTTATTGTTCAAAAAGCGTAAGATTTCTTCTTCTCTTTTAAAATACTTACCTTATACTTCTTAACAAGAATTGTGCAGTTGGTAAATTTTTCAGAAGAGTGAAAATGTTTTTTTGTCATTCGTGGTAAATATATTATAAAACATATATACTTGTCTGTAGTAAGTCTTCCACCAACGTCTCTGTAGTTCTAACTGGAATCTCTGCCCTCCTCTGTAGGAACTGAGGCCCTGTATACATGACAACGATAAAACGAAAAAGGAATTTTTGTTTCGTTTCTGTCATTACATTTACATGAAGACGTTCTAAGTACAATTTTTGTTTACACAGTAACGGTACACATCAGAAACGTGTAATGCTCTCACCACGCCACTAGTTGGTACTAGGTTCTTTGAAACTAAGTTCGCATGTGTTTAAAAAAAAAAAAAGTTCTACTTGAAAGCACACCGATTCCCGTTTCCCCATCAGTTACCGTTCCCCCAGATACTGGGGAAAAACACGCACTATGTGCTTCTGATTAGGGCGCAGTTGGAAAAAAGTGGGATAACTTTGCTTAAACACGTTGTTTGAGCTTTCACGGTGTCCGTAGTTCTATAGATAAGAGCGCTTAACAAGCGAGTGCTTGTTATGATCACTGAACAAGCACATGTGTATTTCGCCATCTGGGCTGTGTGGAGCGGTGAATAGACGCTGAGGGAACCGTATCTGATGGGGAAACATGGATTGTAGTAACACCAGAATTGTCAGTAGTTTCTTCTTCTTCTGTGGATTGTAGGAAGCAGCTATGTTTTGCGTCATATTATCCCTGACAGAAAAGATCCATTTATTCTATTTACAAGACAACGGACACCGGTACGTTTCAGAAACATTGCACTCTGGAACCCGTTTTCAATCTGTGCCATTGCCAGAGAAAACATTTGGTGGTTTCATGTAAATGCACACTACAAACACAACAAAACTCTTCCGTTTTCACACAAAATTGTTGTCATGTAAGCAGGGCCAGAGTGTTCTGCCATCTCTGTAGTTCTCTACATCTCTGCTCTTCTCAGTGTTCTATTGCTATGGTAATTAATCCTTTCTGAAAACTGTTATGTGTGAGTGAGACACAGAGGGGAAAGCGTACCTGTCAAGTCTCCCGTTTTTTCCGGGAAACTGCCGTGCTCCCGTATTAGTATTTTCCCGTAAATATCCCGTATTGTGCCGGGATACAATACAGGATATTGTATCCCACATTGGGATACAATATCCCAATACGGGATATTGTATTGGGATACAATACAATATTGTATCCCAATACCATGTTACCCCATGTTACCCTCCCATGTTACCCCACCCTCAATTTAACTTCTGTCCCTCCTTGCGTTTATGGTAATCTAATACCCTCTGTTATTAGACTGCCTCGCAAGGTATTTCCACGCTCTCCTATGCATTGCTATGGCAGGCCCCAATTATTAAAGATCGTTTATGATCATTTTAAGTTAAATTGTTTTAAAATCCAAGCTGACTCCCTCCATCTGAATTACAAAATCTGAAGTCTGTCTAAACTAATTAATCTACCATAGTGTTGGCTAATTCTAGCTTATGAGACCAAGGCTTGTGTTGTAGTAGTCACATGCTCATTCATTAATAATGAATGAACAGATTATCATTTTTTCAAGTCTTTATATTTTGGGAAATCTTGCAGTAGAAATGTACACTTTATAACCCAACTGTGCAATTGTCGTCAGTTTTGTTAGCAGTGTTTTGACCCTGAAGTGGTTTAATATTTTTGTGGAAGAAATATGAAGAGAAAAGAAAAGTAAAAAATATATATTTAGTCAAGTTCTGTTATAAACTTTTTCAGCAGACTTCACTTATTAATTAAGTGATGTATCATAAAGGCCTTTTCACCTCTCACAATAGGAAAAAGTCTATATTGTTTTGTTTGATATTGTCATAGGTGGGATTGGCCATAAAGCCTGGTACTACAGTGGAAGAGCTGGCACCTTGGGCCAATCAGGTCGACATGGCTCTGGTCATGACAGTGGAACCTGGATTTGGAGGACAGAAGTTCATGGAGGATATGATGCCCAAGGTAAAGGAGAGAGAAATTAATATTTTGTAAAATATTGCCAATTATTATGGTCGGTATGTGATCCGATATTTATTTAGCTATATACATGGTAAATGCTCTTGAAAATGTCTGGTTATCAGTAAATTAACTCTGGCAGTGAAACCCATTAACAATCAATTTGTTTAAATGGATAATTCAGTGATGTAACTCTAGAAAATTTCAATACCACTATGACCACCAGGGTCATAGTGGTGGTCACTATGACCACCACTATGGTGGTGGTCATAGTGGTGGTCATAGTGACCACCACTATACGTAAAGCATCTCTAATCTGTTAGAGATGCTTTACGTATTACAAACGTGAGATTTAAAAAGGCTTTTTTTGTTGTTGTTGTTTTATGTGTAGCTTTATTTATTTAGAATAGAATAGAATAGATGTTCATCAACAAATAAAATGTCTGAGACATGAGGTTGATACTACTTCAGGCCCAGAATTTAGCTTGCAGACATATGCATAAAATGCTGGCATTTTACAGCATTCACTGAAATTACTTTATAAAAGGTATAAATGTTTTTTTGTTGTCCGTCCAGCATGTTTTTGAAAATTAATAAGTGATAATGCCATGTCTGAAGCCTCAATGCAACGTTTCATTTGATTCAGGGTAGAGCAAAACTCCCCAATTTCAATAAATAAACTAAGTAGTTGTAATTTGGTGGTTATAGGTATTTTTTCTTGACAAAAGTTTTCTTGTAGATACAAAAATTACCTCCACAAAACATTCGGTATTACCCAAGATAGCGTTGGATATTCAAACTGCTCACAACATACAGCGAGGCTCTCTCCCTGCTCTACATTTTGTGATTTTTATATTCATTTCCCCTGTCGTTTTGCTCCGCAGTCTTGTCTCTTTTATTTGCTTATCGCATCTTGGGAGTTTTCGGTGTTGAGCTGAAGATGTATTCAGGGTGGAATTATCCACAGAGCTCAGAGATAAATTTATTTTTGGGTCATAAAAGGTGCAGGAAGTTGCAGGAGGGGACTCATCTGTTTGCTGCCCCACTGGAATATTTCTCATTATATTTATCTTAGTCTTGTTTTTATCCAATAGTTACTGATTAATGACTTCGCTTTGAATTCCTCCTGATAGAGCAGCCCAATTCCCCCTAATCTGAATCCTGTACATAGTTTTGGAGTTGTGCCAAAACTTATTTCATGTTATTTCTTTCATTTTTACTCATAATAAACTCTGCATTAGTCAAATTGTAGCCTGCTGTTAATGACCTAATGCAGTTTGTTTATGCCTATATGGTTTACAGGACGTGTCAATTATTCTAATTATATATTATTCAGTCATAAACCAACTCGGCAAACATTTATTATGGTTTCTTGGGTTGTGTGCTTTACAATGTGGTCACCATAGCAACCTTCAACTGCCAGCGGGACCACTCAGGGCGTAGCATGTTTTAGTGGTTTCTCCCCTCGGCGGTTCTAGGTTTGCAGGGTCCAAACTCCAATATCTCACAATTGTAGAAATTATAAAGAGAGCAATTTTAGGAAAGGTCATGAAGTATTAAAGAAATATTCAATTTAAGACGATTAGAGTTAAAATCTTTTGGTGTTGTCAAATTGACTCTTAGGCAGTTCTGCTATTAATGATGAGCTTGCTGAGAAAAAGTTTGATGAATTTGCATTTGTGAAATCACCTGGAGGAAAATAATATTTTAATATATAAGATAGATTATTACATAAGCACATATGTAGAACCTGCTGTGCAGGTCCTGTATCACTAGATTACCATTATCACTGTAAAAAGAAAAATAGAGATTAGTCAAATTTTATAAATAAAGACTTAATCTGAACAGTTAGGATGCTAAACCCTCTGACAGCTGAAGAAATATTCATTTTCTTAGATGATCAAGGCATCAGTATGTTATTGAAGTTGATGATACTGATGAAATTTGGTTATGTTTAAGCTTCAGTACACAGTATGTACTCAAAAATCAAAGGTTGTCCATTCCTACACCTCCTAGAAAATTATTTGGATTAAAAATATTTGCACTTTTTTTGTATACATCAATAAGAAGCCACTGCCACAGTTCTATGCATTTCAGTACAAAGTGTGAATATTCAGAGTTGTACATTTGTAGCTGACTATAAGCTTTGATGTGTAAATTGTGATGGCTAGGAAATGATTTGGTGAAATCATCTCCTGTGAAGAGGAGTGGCTATGATTTCCAAACAGCGACAGCGGAAGATGCTGCAGATGTCCAGCGCTTACTGACCAGATGGTGTTGCAGAAATGACTAAAAATTTTAAAAGAAACTATTAGGACTCTTAAAACTAAAGTAGTATAATTTTGTCAAATCTGTTGCAATCAACATTTAAAAAATTAATCACTTAATGCAAGTGCTTCAGTTTTAATGGAAGCAGTTTAGATTGTATTAAACCACACTGCTGCTTAAAATGTTCCATCACACTTCAGAACTGCTTGATTTTGCTGTGGAGCAGGGCCCATGTACTTAGGTGTTCCCTTCACTGCCACACACCTGATTTAAACAAATATTTGATTAACATGCTCCTGTGGCACTTGATGGACTCCTGAGGAGTTGATCCAATCAGTTGAGCTGTGCTTTGCATCTGTGTGCCACGCAGGTGAGCTGGCTGCGGAGTCAGTTTCCCTCCTTAGACATTGAAGTAGACGGAGGCGTCGGTCCTGACTCTATTCACAAGTGTGCAGAGGTAAAGGATACAAACATCATAAATGTATTTAGAAGCTTAGAAAATGTTTTGTAGTTTTTGTAATTTGAGCCTGTTCACCTTCGCCTCAGGCTGGAGCTAACATGATCGTGTCGGGTAGCGCTGTGATAGGCAGCGACGATCCTCGCTCTGTCATCGCTCTCCTGCGCACAGCGGTGGCCGAGGCAATCCAGAAGCGCTCCCTAGACCGCTGACACATCGTGTTCCTGGGAGTCCGCCCGCAGGGACGGTCCACCCGCCCCTCATAACACCAACAAGCCGCAGCAGCTGCAGGAAACGACTCAACATTGGACATTTCTGGGGAGAAATGGAGGTCAAGGGGTCACGGTCAAAGCAAGGGGGTTCTGTTTTTTTCTTTTTTGTTTGTTTGTTTTTGCCAACATCCTTCACACAATCGGTGTGACGTGATTGAAGCTGCGTTGCGCTTGTTTTAACTTCTCCTGCCAGAAGTCTTGTCAACTCAAACTGAGCCCCATCTCGGCGCAGGAACTACTCCAGGACCGGAGCTAAAGTTCACGCCAATAAACTCTGTAAGCATTCCAGAGCTCCGTCTTAAACAAAAATGGCCCATGAAGCAGCTTTAAGATGCCTTTACCTTAAGCGTCTGTTTTTCTTTTCTAACTGAAATAATGTTTTAAAGATTCCCAAAAAGACAAGGCTTCATTCTCTGTCCTGGTTGAAATCACAAGGTACTGAATGTACTACTGAAAAATGCATCCTACAAAACTGTGTTCCTGAAGATTTGTTTTGCAGATTAAAACTATCAAAAGTTTATGGACCTACTGTAATATATTTAAGTAATACACAGTCACAGCTACTTAGTTTCACTGATATAAAAACATTCATAATAAATTGTTACAAATTTACCAATGTAAGTGTTGTTTTTAATCACTTGTGCCAGTCCAGTCTTGTTCCAGTGTAAAGCTGGGTGTTCAAAAAAAAAATGTATTTGCAACAATGTATCTGGTAAGAACATAAAAAAATCTGCTAAAGTAAAAATGCATAACACAGTCATTCGGTCATATTTAGAAGCACACTTGTAAAGTAGTTTATCTATTAATATACAATAAATTGACAAGTTCAAGTTCACAGTGGATTATGCGGAAATCTTCCCTTCTAAGATATAATAAAGATATAAATTCTAAGATATAAGGAAGAGGAAAGAGGAACACTCTCTTGAAAGAAGTACACAAGATGTTTCTTAAGATGTAAGGTTTCCTCCCAGATGCAAACTACTGAAAACCATCAAGACAGCTGACAGACTAGAGTAAAACGATGTATGTGTAGAAAAGGCCTCCAGGCAAAGTTTTAATTGGTTAAAGTTTAGCCACAAAGATTTAAAGAGGAGAGCATTGGACATATTCCACTAAAAATGAAGACGTGCTTTCAGCTCATTGTGAAACTGGTGTTTATTAAACTTGCCACTGGATTCCTTTTGACTTATGCCACAGAGGGCTTTCTGGCTGACAATTCAGGGAAATTCAGCCTAATTAACTGAATAAGTAAAGCTTGAAAAATGAGCCTGTGGTTACGTCTTGAGTGACAATATTGTATGATGATAAAAAGAGACAAAACTGGGGAAATTGGCCAATAACAGATCTGATCTGAACAATAATACACAGTTCTCAGCCAATTAAGCGAAAGAGCATTTTCCTAAATCTAAATATACTTTGAGTTTCTTCTGCCAGTGTTGTTCCTCAGGTAAACCATGATCAGATTTAAGGCTTATTTCTGAAACAATAAATAAATAAATAAATATACAAGCTGGAAAATGCTAGGCTTTCAGAGACGGGAAGTGTTTAAGAAAACATCTTTAGGAGGTTATAGTGTTATGAAATCTACATAACCTTAAACATTCCAAAAGTCTTTATCATGACACTAAATTTGTGCTTTGAAGTAAAATTATACTTCTGGGTGATAACTCAGTAAAACTTAATGTACTTGTTCATCTTCTTGGTTTAGCTCTCAGGCTTTTTATATACTTCATCCTGATATTTAAATACACATAATTTATAGTATTTTGTTTTATAATTTTTGTGAAACCTTCTATCAGAGCAATGCTAAGAAAACGCTTTAGATAGAAGTAGAATAGATTCGGTGTGGTGTTGAGAATGAAAATGTTCCAAAGACAAGGTAACCTGATGACACCACTATGTGGGCGGAGACTTTACTGTCTTGAGTCAGTAAAAGGAGAGAGATGACAGAAAATAATGGACAACAATAATGGGTAACAGAATCAAAATCTGTGCCCACTTGGAGAAACCATGTTGGCTAAACCCAAAGGCTGAGAGCTGACGAACCTGAAGCAACGTTTGACTCAGCCGGCGGTCCACTTGTCCTGTTTTATCCTTTAGCTTACATCGAAAACTGCTGAACTCAAAAAGCTTCCTCTTTTTGAATTTCGCCAAAATTTTTCCTTAGCTTCTCTCAGTTTGCAGAGAGATATTTAGAATCTAAATTATGCATGGGAATCTTGAGTTTAGCTTTCAGATCGAAAGAGACATTTAAAGACTTTAATCATTAATTAGTCCAAAATATTGTGAATGTTTATCTCATTTCCCTTATTAATTTTCCTGTCAGTGGTTAGATTTTATGTTTGTGTATTATTTATGTAACTGAAATATATTGTGATGATCTAATAAGATATCTATTAATTCTATATAAAATTAATATCCAGTCAAGTCATTCAATTTCAATTGATAATAAATTCTCATAAGGTTTTCCTCTCAGTCGTTTATATGAAGTATATAGTTCAAGCTTCCTAACAAAGAATTTTACCCTCCAGACAGTCTTGATTGATCTTTGAGACAAATAAAAAATTATATATTTTATTGAATGAGGAAGATATGATTTTTAATATATAAATTTAGTTAAATAGTGTATCAACAGCTGGAGTTAAGGATCCTCCATCGAATAAAGCCATTTCCTTATGACTTAATCCCTAATGTAAGAACCTGAATAGTTTTAGTAGAAGTTTTTTTTTTTTTTTCAAATCTGTATTCATGGCTTTTCATTGTTCATACACTAGATGGCAACTTTGGACAAAAACTGATGGAAGAAAGCCCTGTGTGAAAAATGATTGTTAAACTGTGAGGGTTTGCTATAAATTTATGAATATGAGCAAATGCTTTACACTCATTTTAGAATGGAACCAAGTTTCTGTGATGCATAATACATTCAGACTTTCTGGAAGAAACATAATTACTTAGAGTTCAACAGTCCTTGGACGTACAACAACCTCAGAAAGGCTCTGTGCTGAAAATGGCAAAAAAGAAGAAAAAAAAAAATCATCTCATGGCTCAAGTGCTGTTCGACCCCTTTTCTCAGAAACATTTGCCACTTCAACTTTTTCAATCAATGCATCTTTTTAGTTGGGTGGAATATTGAGCAGTGTCCAATCCAACTTTTTGGACAGTATGTTTTTGTTTTTTTTAAAGTTTTTAGTTGGTTTACATACACTTATGTAAACCAATCCCTCCACTTGAATACTGACAGACATAAAACATGTCTATTGTCTCTCTTGTCTCTGGAAGTATCCCTCCTGTCGGTGAAAATCACCCACTACATGCTTCAAACCGCAAGCAGCTCTCTCAATAATTCAGCGCATGACTTGGAGGCAATTCGCAGGCCCCCTGAAATATTGATGCCGAAAATCTGTATTTTCATTTCAAAGTCACACTTAATGGCAGATAATGTTATCCTCCTTGCTCGTTGGATCTTTGAATGTGTGCATTTATTTTATATGTGTACCAGTTCAAATTGAAAGTGCACATGCAACAATAGAGTTTGAGTTTGATGCATGAATTTGTGAACGTTGTGTGAATCTCCAGTGACAGATTTCTGCTCTAATAGATGACGACAAGCGTTTTGTGTGCTAGTGTCGTCGCTGCCTTGCAAAGACAGGAAGACAATCCGTACAGGGGGTAGCTGTCAGCACTTACACATGTTCCAGGCTACTTAACCCATGTTGCAGTCTTATTTGTTACGTGACAGGTGTTATTTCTCTCCAAATTGTCTTGAGCTGTTTTCACTTGCTGATTTGGACCACAATTTGGTTGAATCAAAGTTTGGTCATAAAACACTTCTTCCTCTGGCGTCATGACAGCTGCATGTAGACGCTGTGTTATCAAAAGTGAAAGAAATGGCAGTGGATCAGAGTGCTCAAAAGATCAAGCAATCCTTGGATTTTTTAAACTGCTTACATGTGAATTGGCTTGTAAAAGCGTGTTTATAGGGCCTTTTCTCATTTCTCTTGTACACCCTCACAAGTTAGTGCATTTCATCGGGGTTTTATTTCATAGGCCAACTCAAGGTAATGCAACATTTTAATGACATTCTCTGAAAGTGTGCACAAACTTGTAGAAAATTTTGGGGTATGTCTCCACCAGCAGTGACAGTACTTTGCAGTCAGATTGGATTGAGATAATCTGTAAATGTATATTTTTAAGAAGTTTTCTTTCATAATTGCTCAGCTTTTTCCATCTTTACTAAAGAAAAAACAGTCCCACAACATTTTTGACCCATTTTTTGCTACAAATTTAAAAAAATAAAACTGGCATTGGAAGGATCATCCATTTTTTCTTTCCAAGTCTTGACACAGATTGAAAGATGGTGGATGTTTTATTGAATGTGTGTTTTTGAGAGGCACTTCTCTGCCACCTGCTCTTTCAATAGATGTAAAATGACCAGTTGCTCTTAATCTAAACTCTTATCTTAATAGTAATGGGGGTGGTAGTATTTGTAAAGTTTTTTTTTTTAAGTATCTAACAGGATTTATTATGGCTGAACTTCTGAAAGACTCACTCATTATTCATTATTCTGTGAGAACATCAAGGAATCACTTGCAGTGAAGGATGTTCTAGTATTCCTGAAATTATGGAGATTAAATGTTACACTTTCTGCAAACATCTTAATGTGACATTTAAAAGACAATGTAATGTCTAAAACAACCTGCAGATATTTTAAATTATTTCCAATCTTCAGTTCATTTATTACTCATAAATGTAACAGACTGGGGCATTTCCATGGCTTGTTAAAAATCGTCATGCATACTATCTCCTTAGCTGTGAGTAGATAAAAGTCAGTTTCTAACTAGTTCTGGCAAGACTAGTAAAAATTTAAATTATACTCTTTTTGTATGGCTGGCAGTTTAAGAAAGTTTGTACTAGTGTCACCCTCAGTCCATTTTCAGGTGATGTTTGAAAAGTGATTTAGCTTTTATTTTTCAGGAGTGTTAGAGTAAAAGGTGCTGACAAATGCCTAACAAGCCTGTAAAAGTTTTATTTATAAAGAGCTGAAAGCCATCTATCACTCTCCTTCTATTTCACACGTATGCACTACTTTGTTTCAGTCTGCAAAAAATAAATCTTATAAAATTTGTGTTCATAATGTGATGGAATCTGAGAAGGTCATCAGGTGTAAATACTTTGTCAAGCCAGTATATTCCTCGGCACACAGCTAAAAACAAAACAGGTGAAACAAGTAAACATGCTAGAAAAAGTGTGTACACAAAAGCACAAAAAATAATCCAGACAGCCATCATGCGGTATTTTTGATTTTCAGAGAAGTGCCGCGAGGGAGCATCTCAGTTTCAAACGGAGGTGTGTGCCGTTTTTTAAAGTCAGTACCAGAGGGTATTCAACCACACAGCGACGCAGGTCAGATCACTGAACTGCCAGTCTTAATGGACTGCATGGTTGACTCATCATGACAGAGAGCTGCTTTCTGCCTGGTTTGAGCAGAGATGAAACACACATCAAGAAATTTTACCCCAGGCCCTCAAGCATGAAGAAACCACAGTTTGTTTTCAAATTCATAATGATGAGGCATGCAGATGCTTAAGGACTTTGGAAGTCTTACTGAGGTCAATATTACCTGATAACAAGTGGGACCAGCAATATTTATTTTAAAGCTTTGTGCACAATGGAAATTTTGTAAATTTGTCCCCAAAATTAACACCTTTGGCCCCGAAAAGGACGAAATGTGTTTCAGTGCTGTTTTTTCCTCTTCTGTAAAAGTGAAGAAGACCAAGTAAAAAAAAAAAAAGAAAATGAAAATCTTGCAAAGAAACAAAATTGATGACTTATAAATTTTAAGTGTGAGTCCAAAAACACCTCTAGGAGGTATAGCTCGCAATGGAGTTGTTCTGCTCCACTGCCAAACATGCTAATCTTACAAATTTTGACCTTTCCAGCAACTTTACTGAAATAATCAATGAGAGTTCACACCTGAACTAGTCTAACACGTCCTGAGGACCAAATAAAAGTTAAAGACACTTTCTGCAACAAGGTAGAACTCAAGTTGGTTTGAGCTTTTGTTGCTCACATTTCACTGGTGAGCAAAGAACACATTCAAATACCTACAGACTCATTTAAATATCATCAGCGAACACTGATAAGAGAAGACGTTTGTAAAATCAAGATGCACAGGACAAAGATTTTGCAATGGTCCTCTGACCAAAACATGATTTGCCATCAGTAGACAATTATCTTAAAAGTTGCGTTTTAGAAGGTTCAAGAATCTCTCATAGCAATGCAGAAATGAACAAAAAAAACGGAGACTTTTTTTTTTTTATCCATGAGGGTGAAGCTATGCAATTTGCTGGGGAGTTTCACTACAGTGAATCCATATCTTGCACATAATTAGATCTTTCAAAAGATGCATGTCAGTAAATTGGAATATAATTGAAAAGTTACTTCACTTCAATAAGTCCATTTAAAAAGAAAAACTTTATTTCTCCCTTTTGATGATTAAGGCTTACAGGATATGAAAACCAAAAGCTAATTTCTCAGAAAACCTGAATATTATATAAATCACTTCTTTTATCTCCAGCACAATCCCTGGGAAGAGCTAATGCTTGTCCAGCAGACAATCTTTAACACCCATCCGCTGCCAAACAAGCTGGCTGTTCACAGAGAGCTGTATACAAGCATATTAAGAAAAAAGGTGTGTTAGAAAATGAGCTCAAAAGCAGAAGGAATAAAATAAGCTTTTAGAGGATTGTGAAGCAAAGCACAT
This sequence comes from Brachyrhaphis roseni, assembly GCA_903066815.1. Classification (NCBI taxonomy): domain Eukaryota; kingdom Metazoa; phylum Chordata; class Actinopteri; order Cyprinodontiformes; family Poeciliidae; genus Brachyrhaphis; species Brachyrhaphis roseni. The sequence goes on from CAEFZY010040571.1 coordinate 16,540, forward strand.
TAAAGAGTCGGGGGGATATTCACAATGTGTGGACTGCAGCCAGGATCAGGGCTTGCAGAGCTACAGAACGCATATCCAGGACATGGGAAACCCTGTTTTCCTTCAGCCTCTCCTGAACTGTAGACATCAAAAATTACTTTCAGGGGCCAAAGAGAAAAAATGACTGATCCAGTCATTCCAAAGCCTTTTTCTTTACGGTTAGATGACATTCACCTTTAACATAGATTTCTGAGTCTGGAGAATCACAGAATCCAAGTTGTCTGAGGTCCAAAAAGGTTTCCACAGTCAGTGATGACTTGGGGAGGAATGTCACCTGCTAGTGTTCCTCCGCTGTGTTTTCTGACTTCCAATCTTAGTGCAGCTGTCTACCAGGAAATTGAAAGGCTCATCTGTTTTCAAACTTTGATGAATTCTAACTTTTAATAGTTCAATGATCATGGTATCACTTTGCTTGATTCTTGCCTGTCCTGAACTCTTTGGAGTATTGTCAAAAGGACGACGAGAGACAAAAGCTCCACCGATGCAAGCTGAAGATCATTATTAAAGCAACCTGGGCTTCTGTTACACTTTAACAGAGCCACATGCTCTGTTAATGCTCTGGACTGAACCTATATTGTGCTTTTCCAGTCATACTGGCCACTCACAGCACTTAACAGCTACTGTACATTCACACTCATGCACATGTTTACATACTTATAACATGCAGATCAGTAGTCAATTGGAGATTAAGTACCTTGTCCAGAGGCACAATGATTTGGGACTGGAGGAAGCTGGAATCAAACCTACAAACATCAAATTGCAAGATGACTTCTCTTCCCACTCAGCCACACAGACTCTTGTTTTCATGTATTATTCTTTGTTTTATTTTGAATTTGAATTTTGGGTCTTCATTGCCTGTCAATCGATAGTCATCAAAATGAATTAGAAGCATAAATTAACACTTAAAATCCATCTGTGTCCTGTGAAGTGAATCCACAGAGAATATGACTTGCACTTTTTAAAGTGAATTACAGACAAAAAACTTTTTGATAAGGTTCCAATCAATGGAGATGCAGCTGCAGATGGTATATTTTGTGTTCAGACTAGCCTAACTCATCAAAATCTTCTATCAAAAGCTTGACAGCAAACATTTGAAATCGTGCAGCTTCAGAACAACAATGTTACTTTGATGTTTTATTCAGAGAGAACAGTTAGACAATACAACTAACATCATTGGAATATGTTGGATTTTAGATTTTTCTTTTCTAATTCGATCCTTAAAGAAGTACAAAAAATACATAAACAAAAAATGATTTCATAAAATAAGCAGTAATAAAGTAAGAGTGGAAGAGGGAATTAGTAAGCATATGGTATTTATTTGTATTCATAAAGCCGACAGATGAAAACATAAGTAGTTCTCCTTTTGTGTGTCATATTTTAGAACAAATTTACGTAACATGTTTCAGTTGATCCCATTTGGAAACAAGGCCATCTTTGAATTGCTCTGCTACTCAAACTAGAATTTTAACCTGGGATGCCCAAACATTTGCTGTACAACTAACACAAGCTGTCAGATCCCAAAATGTTTAAAAGAAGCTGCCTGTCACTGGGGAATGTGTATTGTTTTTGTCTCTCTCTCTTCTCTTCTTCACTCTCTCCTGCCATTTATTTTGTCGAGTTTATTCCCCGCTGCATTCTCTTTGCCTCAGTGACGCTTCCTTTCCTCCTTTCTGGGATGGTAATATAGCAGGATTAAATCTTTCCGCTTATGCACTCATTCTTAGCACTAAAAGCACACAAGAGAAGTTGTTTTCCATGTTCCTGTTCATTGGTAATTACTGTGGGGCTCCCTAGGAAAACAAAACACTCACTGTTATGAAGAAAGGCCTCATCTGATCGTTTTCATTGTCTTATTAACAATTAAAAATAAATTGCGAAGATAATATTACAGAAAATCTTTTTTTCATTTTCCCTGAAGTGAGATGGGCTGCTGTAAAGTACAGATGGTATATGTGGTGGGCAGCAGTAGTTGAAGCTTTGTGGGGAAAGAGGGTACCAGGACTGGGAGTGAGGGAGGGGTGAGAGGAAGCCTGATCAGCCGAGCTGTCTCCCGTTTCTCTTTACTTAAATAAGAAATGCTGAAAGGCACACTGAGCTTCTTATATTATGAGCTTACTATGTCATTTCTGGAGGGTTTGCCTATACTAAAGTTATTATAGCAGCAGCAAACAGTCTGGGCTGGGGTGGATTAAGGCAAATGAAAGTTTGGGCTCAGTCTTTTTAAACAGATAGTGTATCAAAAACTAGTCAAAAAATAGTCAAACTTGAAACCTTGTTGATCACAGGGGCATCGTTTTAGGCCTAAGAATAGCTGATTTTGGTGGATGCCTGGTTAGCGTTTTATAAGATGAACTCACTGCTACACACATAGGTTCCAAGAGATTTTAAAATGGAACAGGGAATAAATACAAAATGACAAGTGAAAGGTAACCTGCATTTTGCTCCAGCTCCAAGACGAACCAAAGAGGAGCTGATTGACTTTCTACAGCATAGCCCAATAAGGCTAAGATTAACTTTCTAACTGCAGATTTTTCCTGTTATAAATAGAACCATGTTTATCATTTATTCAAGTCATATCAAACATTTTCCAGAATATGTAGACATACAATGCTGGTTAGAATCTTACATGGAGTGACATTAAGGACAATGTCGTTTTGATTTTGATATGTTCCATTCGATTCTTGGTTCCGCTCTTGCATTCAGAACCGCCTTAAATCTTTGTGGCATATATCCAACAAGGCTACAGAGACATTTCAGATGTTTCGGTCCACATTGAGGTGATGGTATTAAACTGTTGCATCAGATTTGTAGGTGGCACATCCCTAATGAAGGTCTCCTGTTCTGCTAGACTCCAACATTCTCTATTGAATTGAGATCTGGTGAATAAGGGTTCTATCTCTATGCTTCTGAGCCAGTTTTGACACTTTCGGATACATTTCTTTAATTCTGCATTATTTTGCCTAAAATGTCTCACTGCTGGCCGCCTTTGGTCAAATGGTGACTTTGGCAAATGTCTCTTGGAGAAGTGTCAACGTCTCTTCGCTCCGCCCACTTTGCTGAACTTTTCCAAAAACGTGTCAGGGTCGTGATTATGCTTTCACTTGGGGGGTTAGTAAGACTTTAAACTCATGTTGCCTTTTTTGTCATCTACCTCTCACCCCTGCTTGTCACACACAGCTAATGCTCATTGTATACTTTCTCGTTTTTTGGTCCATTATCTGTAAAGCAGAGAGGTAGTCAGGTGAGGAAGTAGATCAGTCATTTTTGAGATACAGACAACTGTGGCACCAACAACCATGTACCATCACTTAAGTTCCCTTTCTTTTCATTCTTATGCTCAGTTTGAACTTTAGCAAGTTATCCATGCCACTTCTAGATGCCCAAATCTATTGCGCTTCTGCCATGCAATTGACTGGTTCACAAGATTTAAGTGCAAGCTGCACTTAAATCTGGTGAGTGTTTGCATCTAAAACAGCCAGGAGTACCCACAATCAGTCCTTGGGAGCTTTTAGATGAATCCCTTCGTCAAAACAGGTAAAGATGCTGTGTTAAGAGATCAGTGAGGATTCTAAATTCAACTCTAAGGTCCCTCGAGATCAGTGCACAAATCTGTACTTTTTGATACCTGATTGAAATAAAATCCTTTTTTGTTCAACAAAACACAATCTTTTCCTGGAGCATTTTCACAATACCAAGGTGACTAACGCTAATACACAACATAACATATCTCAGTGCAGTTCAAAACTGTATATGAACAAAACTAATAAGCTTTTTAATCTTAGTGCTTTGGTTTTGGGGTCACAATATTTTGTGATTTTGTTTTAGCTTCTTCCAAATAAGACACAACTGTACAGTCTGCTGGATGTACAGCTGTCATAATCTCTGACAGCACATCAAAACAAGACATTGAATAAAATTTTGTCAGGGATGCTGATACTGATCATCTACATATGCCTTAGTAGAGACCCTATTTTCATGCATGGGATTGTTATTATTGAAAGGAATGATACTCACACATTTATAAAAGATCAAGACAGCAACAATTTCTAGAAAACTCTGGTCAACATACTTAAGTAGTTACTTTAAACAACATGGGACAGTAAATGACTTGTCTTTGTCTATCTGCGGTCCAATGGAGCGTAGGAAATGAAGACGAAGATGCAGTCAGACATTCAAAACCGAAAAGATGACACGTTCAAGAGTCACACTTGGCATCTGTGTCACATTGTTTTTCCTCCATTATCCCATCCCTTTAGGAAGCTAGCTCCGAGTCTCGAGGCAATACTTCTTAATGAGAAAAGGGAACATGAGCACAGATTCTTATTTCCTTTTATCTTTGAAGAAAATGTTAAACCCATTTTGAGAAAGCTACACATCTTTCAAACTTTTCGACACTTAAATGGGATGTTTTAAAAAAGAAAAAATCCTAACAACTATCTTGTTCAAACTCGCTGTGTATCCCAAGAACACAGTTGATTGTTCTTACATTCTGTTACTTTACAACCAAAAACATTTCTTTATAGGCAGAAATCAAGACATTTCTTCACGTATTTATTTATTTATTTATTTTACCAAAGGCAGCTATTTGACACTGCTGAACAAATTAATCCCCATGTCATGATGCTGTCATTCATGTTTCACTGTGGGGATAGTCTGCACACAAAGCATTTTACAAGCATGCTAAAAATAACATTTTCTTTCACATGTTTGGTGCATGATTTACATGGTTGTGCACATTTTTAACAAGACTTCCTTCTTTCCTTTATTTTAGCACTGATTTTTCTCTTTGCTACTTTTTCAACAAAACGACTGAACAACTTAGTCGATGGAACAAGGGCTAAAGTGAAAACCCCACAAAGAAATAAGGAAAAGGTTAATCACAGCTGTTGATATGAAGCTAGTTTCAGGGTTTATCAAAGTAAAGTTAAAATTAAAGCTAGAATTTAATCTATACTAATTATTAATTTTTTTTAATTTCTATCTTAAATTCATTACATTAATGTCCTGCGGTTCTAAAAACATAAAATTACAGTTTAAATATAGCTTTCAATTTACTGAATCATGATGACAAACTACAAGCAATTTGAAGAAAAAAAATCTACTGGTGTCAAAGAGATTTCACCAATGCGGAGATGTGACAAAACAAATAAAACAATAAATGCCCAGGACCGTCAATTAGCAAATCTCCAGGCTCTTTCTGACCCTCAGAGAACTGAGAGACTAAATGCCGACGTCCCAGCAGGAAACATGAGGAAACCTTTGCATCAGTTTACTCCATGTTAGGCAGAACCAGTGGAAACACACAAAATATTATGTTGATTAAATATGGATGGGTTGAGAATATTTCACTGTTCATGTTTGTAAAATTTTGCATATTTTTAATTCACCACAAAGAATGTGTGACCCTCTGCATTTTTGCTGTTGTGGATTGTTATTTTTTTTTTTTAGGGAAAGTCATTTAAATTTTAAAGCAACTAGTCAGAGTTTTCTGTAAAATCAATTCAGTTTACATCAGATATATATATATATATATATATATATAGCTTGTCACCTATCACACATCTCATGATAACTTCCTTGTTTGCTTTTTTTTGTCAATTGTTAATTCTAGATAAAATTCCAAAGACAATATTCCTCATGTATAAGCCTCTAATGACATCACATGTAGCAACTGGTTGTAGATTTATTTATTTTTTTTAAATATGTAGAACAATATTTTTCTAGTTCCTTCTTCATTATTTGCATATTTTAATCAAACCCCCCTTTAAATAGGTGTATTTTATGCAGTGAAAATTCTCAATTCTTTATATTCTCTAATAAAATATACAACAGGATAGTATCTTTAACTAACAAGCCCTTCACTACACGTACTATGTTGATTGTATTTTCTACCATAATCTACAAGGATGGCATGGCAAAAGAGATTACTGCCTGCCGCTGTTACGTCCTCGCCAAATTGTGGGGCCATTTCTCACAGAACAGTTTGTCTTTAATCATCACCAGAGAACCTTGGGGTATTGCTTGAAACATGGACATTACAGTTTATTTATCAGGAGTGTTTCTCTGTGTTTTGACTCAGCCTTACATCACTCAGTGAGTCACTCCCGCACAAAGCGGTGTGGTATCGTACTGTGGGTAGTGCAACAAGCTGTGCACACAGGCCTCAACCAGGAGTCACACTTCACTTGCTGATAGTTTTGCAGCTCTGCCTCGTGGATCTCTAAGAACAAAGCAGCCCATCTGTCTTGCTGACGTGCAATGTGAGGGGGTCAACACATTTTGGAACCCAAAAAGATATTAATTTTACATTTATCATAGGCAGTCCATTCCACAAACTAAGCAGGAGGAGTCACCCGTCGAAATGCCTTCACCACATTCCCTCTTGTTCGAAGTAAATTAGGATCCCATTGCCTGTCTGCCATACTGCCGTTTCGGATTGCTGAGCACTGTCTATGCGAGTGTGCCCTCTGGTGACTGCGTCCTCAGCAAGAAGAACTGTGGATTTGTGAGCATTGCTTACTTTTATGCAAATAATCTTTCCTCAGAGGGGGTGGGCTTGAAAAAAAATGGAGGCAGAGCAAAAAAATCAGCCAGAAAGTGAAAGGGAGAGAGAGCTCTTGCATTTCGTGAGGATGTGGCATCTTACTCTCAACGAACCCCATCTGTAGCGTATTAGCAGATGCTATTTCTGAGTATAGACTTCTTTGAGATTGGAGAGCATGATGAGTCCAAACTATAGCACATGTAATTCAACTTAAATGGCTAAAAGAACCTGAAAAAGAGCCATAAGGTGAGCGGAATGAGGTTTCCCACTGTGATTCATTGTCTTACCCATGCTAATTACAGTGCTGGCCATGTTTAGCGGCACCCCAGGCAAAAAGATGTAAAACACCTTAAATCATATTTTTACTGCAGTAGAATAATGTCATTGAAACACTTAGAAAATCTAACCTTCAATTTATGTTTTTTTCAGGGAAAATGCTGGGGGCTTGGGGGGAGTCTTAATTTAGTGTTTTATTTCTTCAGGACAGGATGCATTACTTTTACTGCGATGTCAGAAGCTTTTTCATGCTATATTTAGGGATCAACTTACCATCTGAGACTTCAAGTGTAATGTTCCAAATGATTATTAATAGAATTAACCAGAAAGTGTTGAAATTTATTATTAAAAAGATTCATGGATCAGATAAAATCTATCCTTTTTGTCAGGATAGATTTTATCCTGACAAAAAGAAAAACCTTCAGAGTTGAACAGCAAATCAGAATGAGACACAAACAATTATACCTTTTACTGATGTCAAATCTTGGTCTATCCAGACTGACATAAGGAGAATTGACAAACCAGTTTGCTCCTGCAGGAATTCTTGTGTTTTGTGGAAAAAAAAAAAAAGAAAAAACATATTTTGCTTTGGGTCTGCTGCTTTGGAAACAGACCGGCCAGCTGCATTTCAACATCTCCTGATCGGTGCAGTCTCTTGGTGTGCACAGCCTGAGCCTCAGATCAAGTTGAGTAATTGCTGCAACATTAACCTATGACTTACATAACTTTCGTATCTCCATCTGACATGGCTTAGATGGAAATGAAATTTTGTATGAGGTGTTGTCCAATGCAAAGCAAGAGGGAGCTATAGAGGATGTAACCATAGGCAGTGTAGTTGTGTCTAACACAACTGATATGTAAGGCAGGTAAAGGAGCAGCATGATGGCGGTATGAAATGGCAGGTTATTCACTGAGTGCCGTTTTAAAAACTTACTAGCTGCAAGTTGAAAGGGAGCACAAAGTGTAGCAGAAAAAGTTTCAACAGCCTTGCGAGCCAAGGCCCTACTCCATTGAAAAACACAGCGCCGTATAATGGACATATTACATATAGCTTCTCACCACAAACACTCCAAGTGAGTGTGGCATAAAACAAAGGTTAACTATGTGGAGAAACATCTCATGTCCACTTTTAAGCATGGTGGAAGATGTGTGATCAAGTGGCACTGCTTTTTTCCTCGGACCTTGTTAGAGTGTATGACTTAAATATTTTTCCCCCCACTTAATACTCACATTATTGTGTAAACATTGGATGTTTCTAGCATTTTTAGTGACAGCCAGAGCAATAAAAGAGGAATTTATTTTAATGCTTCCCACACTTTTAACTGCGGCTATAAACATGACATCCACTGTAAACACATATTAGTATAAGTAAATATCAATTCAAAGTTGCTGTAAATGTTACACATAGATAATGTCGTTTGAGGTGAAAATCCCACAAAAGCAAAACAGTAGAATACAGTTTTCACACCATTAACCATTGAATGTATGGTTTGAGCAGAGCTAGGGGATTGAAAATAGTGGCAGCAGTACATTAATTTTTGTGAGAAAGCTTCATTTTCTTAATAATCTTTTTCAAAATAAAGCCAAATAAAACACAAAGATGCATTGAATTAGTTAACTGAATGTATCTTTGTTGAATAGACCCAACAGATCATATCAAGTCATGCTATTTTACAGCAAAATATTAAAGCTATTCAGCCATGAAAATAAGGCTACAACACCACCTGGAGGGATCTCAGGAGGCAGCTATGGATGGTATTCATATCATTACCACAAAAAAAGAAAAAAAAAACTGTCTGTACAGACCCAGTGACAGTGGTAGGATCGTGACATCACACCTCAGCCACATTCTCTCCTTCCTGGCACAAATCTGAGGAGATTAAATGAATTTTACATGAACTCTGAGGGATTTCAGAGCCGCAGCTGAAGCAGCTGTTCTGACTGTGGCACATTTTAACCAAACTGCATCTCTGGGAATGTTTAAAATTTATGAAAGGCAGCTAGTCAACCAACAAACACGTTTTATGTAATTATTTTTCACATCAGCTTTCACTCAGCATTCCTTGCCAGTGCAAGTCAATAACGCTTCGGTAAAGCTGTCAAACAACAGTAAAAACAAATTGAGCAAATGTTCCCAGAGACTCTGAGACTTTAAAATGCACTGACTGTCTTCTGCTGGTTTCAGATATTTATAAACCCTGTATCGCAGTTCTATTTAGTGACATTCTGAGTCATTTAATCTGTGTAGTTAAGATAATAGAATGGACAGAATACTAATATTTATGACAAACAGAAAAACATGGTACTGAAATTAGACACATGCATATTTTGTCAATGCATACATCACAGATGTAAGAAAATTTCTGTCATTATGCATTTGTCAAAATGTGTACAGCCTTAAAGATCCATTATTCTTTCACATATATCAAAGGATGAACATACTGACTTTTCATAATAAGGAGCCCTGCAGGAGGGCCATGTGGGCCGCAGGCTCCTGGCATGCCTTCATTTTCTCTTACACAGACCTATTTTCACATAAGATGGGAAAATCTGGTGAGGAGGAAAAACTCTATCTTTTTCATATAAGGATAAACTAAAGATTAAAACATACGTGAAAATTCATAAAATAATTGTTCTATGTTAATACAATAAAGTGTTAAAATGACAAACACTAAAAGAATCTTTATAGTTATAGCAAAGAACAAAATCTATTACAGTTATGGATATATTAAAATTCTCAGTATATTTGGTAAATTAATGCAAGAGAAAAAATATATAGTTTACTCTTAGTCCTTAGCCAAAATCAAAATCAAAAAGATGTGTAGAAATTATGTATGTATGTGCTTTATGTATGACCAAAATTTTAAATAAAATAAGATTAAGGACAGTGTGATGATTTACAATGACTCAAATTCAAGCAAAACTAAAACCCAGATAGCGCAATAGGATAATTTTGCTTAAACAACATAGACAAATTCTAAATAAAGTTTTTAAACAGTTAATTTTCTTTTAATTGTGGTTGTCATTTGTTTTCATGTCTTATGGTTGTTCATTCTCAAGGAGAGCAACATAATGAAATACAAGAATCCTCATATGTTTTAGTTCACACAACAGGGAAAGCCAATAGCCCATGTCCAGAACGCCTGGGCTTTCTGGAGGGTTCATAAAATAAAAAGAGTTCCATAAAATAAGACAGATAAACACTGATATTTCAAAAATAATTTGCATCTTTTCTTGTTTGTAACTTTACATTGAAATTAGTGGCTTTAATATCATTTGAAAATCCTGTTTTAAATTCTGCAAAACCTTTTTGAAAATATTAATTTATTTCTTTTGTATTTGATCAATTTTGTATGCAGCGACACGTCATGAAAATGGCCAAAGGCTTGTTCTCTTCCTAACTACCTGATTTAGAAGCGTCTGATATGTAATTTAAGTTGTCTCCATATTGGCTTGACCTATAATTACAAATGAACACTTTATTAGACTATGAATCTTAGGACACTATGCACAGCTAAAGGGCGGTGGTATCTGCCACAAGTGTTTTATTGTCCATTGTGTTCTAAATGTCACCCTAATTATATGCATTACCATCTTGTTATATCAAAGAAAACTCAAAATTGGGCATGCTGTGGTGGCGTAGGGGTTTGGCACAACCCATGTTTGGAGGCCTTAGTCCTCAACGCGGCCGTCGCGGGTTCGATTCCCGGACCCAGCAACATTTGTCGCATGTCTTCTGCTCTCTCCTGTCAGCCTACTTTTGAATAAGGGCCACTAGAGCCCACAAAAACCTTGGAAAAAGAAATATAAAAAAAGAAAACTCAAAATTAGCCAATAATATTCTGAACCTTATAATATTATTATTATTATTATAAGGTTATTATTGATGGATGATTCCATCCATCAAGGAAGAGTCGTCTATTAATAAACTATAATATTAGTTGCCAATATCTCTCTTGATCTAGGAAAGTGTTTATTTCTCACTTGAAGAACAACAATGCAATTTTTATTCAGTTTTTTCTTGCAGACAAGGAAAACCTCAAATGATGTATGTAAGATAATACAGAGTTTAATATAGAGGATGCCTGCTGAGAAGGTATTCATCTAAACTGAGGTGAACAAGGGAGGACATACAAAATGCAATGTGCTTGCAGACAGAAACTGCGGAGAATTTATAGCCGACCTCTACATAATATTCACAATATTCTTTCACAAACAGCTGGAACATGTTCCAGGGATCAAAGTAACAGCGCTAGTCTAGATGATATTTGACAGATTCCAGTTTGTTAATATGATACATTTTTATCAGGCCTGAAAGTTATGGAGTACCACATAATTCAATGTTTGGGCCAGTTCTCTGAGTTATATTGTTGTAAACAGTATAAGCTTCTTATTTGAATTCAGAGAAGACAGACGTTTTTTTTATCTTCCAACCAAATAATCTGAAAAACAAACTGCTTGGTCAGTAACTGACTCATTCAGAAACAATGTAACGAACCTTAGTGTCCTCGCAGGATGTGTGACTTATGAGCAGGTTTCCAGGACACCCTTCTTTCAGTTGCACAAGTTTGCATTGAACTGTCCACTGTCCCAACCGTCTCACTCAAAATGACCCAATGTAGTTTCTGGGATTCCTCTTACAGAAAACTTTTCACTAATTGACATAATGGTAATAAATCAAACTTCACTCCATTATTTTATTACTAAGATTGAATTAAAATGGATGCAAATAAGTCAGATTTTGTCAGTATACCTGTAGTGCTTTGAAAGAATGTCTTCTAAATTGCCTTAAGATTTTATGTTATGTACTGGAGCAATGTAGATAAACTGAACTGAATTGAGGCTGTTCTGTTTGCGATGATTGACCAGCTCTAATACTTACCTACTACAGAAATGAATCACATTACTGTAGTGATTTCCTACTACAGTAGTTCATTTCTGACTACTACAGAAATGACTCACATTTCTGTAGTAGTCCTGTACTTAGAAATGTACAGGACATTCAAACTTAGACATTTTGAAACTTTAAATGAACTAAAATCATGTCCATTGCATCAAAGCTGGGAACACAACTTGGCCTTTTTGACATAAATCTGTTTAATGAAGTGCTGCATAAAAGCAAAGCATTAAAAAGACAGTTATGAGCAATAATATCAAACACAGTCTCCACAACACCCATCCTTAAAATCAACTATTTAAACAGGTTCAAATGGCATCTTGGACCAGTAGTCAAATATTGGAGATGACCAGGGGCACCAGACACTGTGTCAACTCTTGGCTCAGGAAGTTCGGGAGGAAGGAGAGAGAGGGGAAGGTTGTCAGCTCTGTCACAAAAACACAAGTCTTAAAATGTTCAAAACTTTACAAAACATCAAAATTCCTCCTGTAATATTGTCATGCAATATACATGTTGACACAACTGAGACAGGTTTTTTCAAGAGTTCTCATGTCCAGTCTGGCAGTGTAAGGGTTACGCAGAGGGATTCACCTCTCTGGGCTGACAAGGTGGCACAGCTTTTCCAGCCCTCCTGCCTTACATCACCACTATGTGGGAACCAGCTTCCGTGACTAATAAAAAACCCCCCAAAAAACATCTCAAGTTTCATTTGAAACATCCTACATAGGTGTTACATCACATTTCACTAAATAAACAAGCAAAAAAAGCGTATAAGTGAATCGATTCTTGTGACTTATTTGTTCAACTATTGTACACATAAAGCCACAGCATATTATATGTATAGATATACAGTGTTCTGACACTGAACAAACCTGACAGCCTGGTAATGAAATGCTACAAACTGCAACGCGCAGGACGGATCTAGCATTTCTACTTCTACCACATTTTCAACACACAGGCTATTGATATAATGTGCTCAATGCACACATTTTTAAGAAATGAAGAGGCAAAAATGAGAAAATCTCACAAAGCAATGCAAAAAAAGTATAAAACAATAAATACAAAATATTGTAAACTAAACATTTATCCTTGTCAAATCATGTGCAGGTAGCCATTTTGTGTTATATTACACCTATCACACTACACATTAATAATCTTCATTGTGGCCTTTGTATTAAAAAAAATAAATAAAAGGAGTGGTGATACAGGGCAATTAAGGAAAAGGTGCAAAAATTAAATTTCATTCAGTAACTCAGTTAATTTAATCAAAAAAAGTTGAACTTATTTAAGATTTAACAGCCAGCAAGGCCCATAAATCCACAGCGGGATGTATGCAGACATATTAATCGACTGCCTCTGAACCCATCAGGTTCCCCACTGTCTTTTAAAACTTCAAACACTAGCTGCAGACAACAGCATTGAAAAGGAGCACTTGGCACTGAAAGAAAAGAAAAAAAAAAGAAAATCACTTATGTTTAAGTTCACACATCTTCAGTAAAAGAGACCTTTTCATTTATTCCCCATAATTTTCAGCCTCCTTTACTTTCCCTTGCCGTCTCTTTTTGGAGAGAAGGGTGGAGAAGACGAGTGGGGCAGTCTTTCACTCAGGCCAGAGTGTCTGGCAGTGTTTAAGTGGCACACCAGGACTTGTTTCAGTCTGCCAAGGCGAATCCATTGTGGAGGCAGGTGGGCCAACACACATCCTCGCTCAGGACACAGACTTGTGTGTCCTAGCCTTTGTCTCCTTGCAGCCTGGCAACGGAGCCAGCGGCTATGAAGTCAGTGGGTGCAGAGCATTGCTATGGGAACCAGCATAGTAGGCTATGCTGTGGCTGCACTTGGATCAGTTTGAAGACTTTTCTGCATACCGTTTAATACTGGAGTCGCCTGCAGAGTTCACTCTCTTAAATATTCTTCTCAAGACTGGCCAACGATCTTATCTGCAGTTTTTCTTCCACTCTCTATTGAAAAATAGATAAATATTTATTGTAATAAAAATCAAAACTATGGGATTAGGCTTTACAGAAACTGGGAGAGGTTCATGGTACTCTCTCGCCCTTCAGTTTGCCCTCGCGCAATTGTGCTGAAATGGTACATCCATTCGTGTCAGCACATCCACACACACAAACACACAGTCGTCAACATAAAAACAAAAAGCCGCCAGAGTAGAAATCTTAAAACTCATTGACTATAATTCAACACAGCTTTGAACAACAGTAAGGTCTGAAGGTGGAGTCCACAAAGGCTCCCTGGCATCGTGTCAGCTGAGTCCGCAATGTGCGTGAGGCAGAAAAAAGGGCGGGGGTCGGACACTCCCTTGCTTAATCAACCGAGCCTGGGTGCAAGCTGAGTGCTGGGGGGTCCAGACAGGTGGGAGAGTAGCTGAGGTGAGGCTCCTTTATCCACAGCAGGGGGGCGCCATTCTTGCCCTCCTGGCTCTTGTTGTTGTTGCGACCTTTGTAGCGCACGACCAGCAACGCGATGAGAAGGATGCCGAAGATGGGGAAAGGGTAGAAGAAGAGGAAATAGAAGAGGGACTCATTGGAGCACACCACTGACTGAATGGTGGAAACTGGGGGCAAAGAACAAACAATTCAAAATGGTTACCATATACAAAATGGCACAATGAAGCATTTTCTAAACTTGCAGTAAAGTTGAAAACTTCAATTTTTTCAGTTTGTTTTTTGTCGTCTTGTACTCCTTTTCATGCCCCCATGTTATTTTGTGTGTTCATACTTCCATTTTGTACCCATAAAATAACTTTTTACCTGAAATCCACGATGCTTGTTTTTCTTTCTTTTTACGTGTGCATTTATTTTGGTATTAGTACCTAATCTTAGCCAACTGGCTATAAAATGACAGATTAAACCAAATCAACCCTAAGCAACATCCTACCATTAATATGTTTTGTCTAATTAGATTGAACAGCATGTCCTTACAGTGAATCCTCTGTTTCTGAAGACAATCTGAGATATCCACATGGTGGGTAGGAACTGACATTTAGAAGGAGCACAATATCCTATGGCAGATTTCTCCATATTTTATTTAGAAAAGTCAGGTAGGACATAGCAAATCTACTTCATAGATACAAAATGGAGGAGTGAGACAGCTAGTGCACACTTTGAATGAGAGGTTTGAAAAGTTGGCATCACTGGGGGTTGAAATAATGATAAAAACAGAACATCATTTTAGAACAATCATATTAATGTTATAAATGTTACAGAGGTTTAGTTGACTCAGACCTGCTTGCCATCAAGATGTTTCTACAATGTCCTTGTGAATGGCTTTTTACTTGTACTTAACATCGTCTTTTTTGATTCATATTTAAGCATATCCCATTCATGGATAATGTCTCTGGGTCTTCTTCAGTATCAGCTTCCATGTCTGAGTGTTGTTACTGTGACCTGATGGGTAAAGTGCATTGTCTGAATGGAAAATAACAGATTTTTGAGCTTCCAGTCATCCAAACACTGGTCCAGTTGATCAAGCTGGGAAAAGTTAGACTTGCAACCCATGAAAGTATCAGCTATGTAAAAGATTGAACTGGTTGATAAAAATGAATATTTATGTGTTTTATGGTATTTGGATAGAGCTCATTTGTTTTCTCTCTGACTGGTATTTGTTCACTAGATTGTTTTTAAATCAAATCTGAGGTAATTAGGAGATTTGCCCTCAGTGTTAACTGTTTTTGATTAGCTGTTCAGAGGAATAGCACAGATTGTGTAATTAACTACATTGTTTGAACTACTTGTTTATAAATTTTCCCTCACCCCTTTCCCTGAATTAATTACCTACATTTTTTTTCCTTTGATCAGTGTCACAGACACACACAGAGGCTCTGAGGATTTTGTTACTAAGGACTCACCTTGCTGCAGTACATTGACAATGGTGACACCAGAATTATTGGTGGCAAGGCGATACCATTCATTGCGAGGGTTGAGAAGCCACTCCTCCACATGGCAATAGTAACGACCAGCGTCTGCTGGCCGGGCTCCGTGAATGGTCAGGCTGTACTGGTCAGAAGTAGTCCTCTCAAACTGAAAGCGGGAATTAGGCCCATTGTCGTCAGGGGGGCTGCAGTTTCCATTTCCAAAGATGGCGTCATGGCCGATGGAAAACACACAGTCCCGCTTATCGTCGTCTTCCCCTGGCTGGTCCTCGATGTCCTCGTCATCAGAGCGATCCACGTACCAGAACACAGAAAAGCGCGAGTCGGGAGTTGACTGGCTGAAAATATTGCAGCCCAGTCGAATTGAGCTGGACTCCTCCACTGTCACGTTATTCTCAAGCTCATCAACACGTAGTTGAGGCTCTGCAGAAGTTCCCCAAAAGAAAAGGAATAAAGGAAGACAATTTATGTTAATGAATGCACATATAGTTCAAACAGAGAAGGTGATTTACGTGTACTAATTCACAACTAATGGGTTAATTATGCAATGTTGTCAATTTGGCATTTTCAAAAGTGTTGTAAATGTGGATCTCATTAAATTATACTGCACAGCTAAATTATTACAGTTATTAAACCCAAAAGGGAAAACTTCATATTATTTTGTTTAATTACAGAGTTATTGATGAGCAGATCTTTGAGCTAATCAATACCAAAAATAAAATTTCTTATAAATGACAGTGCACTGCAGGGTATGCGCATGGGATCTTTTTGCATGGACTGCTTCATCACAGGACTGTGACATATCTACTGACCAATCGAGCACAGCGATACCAGGTTTGGGCGATTTGGCAATGAGTATAGGTGCCAGGTCCTGTTAGAAAAGAAAATCAGCATCTCCATAAGGCCAAGGCATCAGAGGAAATAATAATATACCAGACAATCAAGGTGATAAAACACAGTGAACCCACAGCAGCAGATTTCATGCTTGAAGTCAAGGTGCTTGGATTATATTAATTTCCACTCTTTCTCCACGCTCTGGGAACTTGAATTTCATATTAAATTTAACATTTACTTTCGTCAGAAAAGTGAATTTTTGGCCACTGAGCAACAGTACAGCCTGTTTTCATCTTAGCCCAGGTAAGAGGCTTCTGATGTCATGATCCGGTTTAGGTGGAGGTTGATACATGGAGCAACAGCTGTAGCCCATATCCTGGATATGTTTGTGTAGTGGCTTTTGAAACACTAACGCCACACCTCGTTAATCTCCCCAAAACCTGTGCACCTTATTTTACCACACATTTTCATTTTACTCAACGTTCTGTTAATTACCTTGGACACAGCAGTCTGTGAAGAGACAGCTTCTTCAGCAATGACCTTTTGTGGCATAACATTTTGTGAAGCGTGTCGATAACTGTCTGCTGGACACCTGTCAAGTCAGCAGTCTCCATCATTATTGTGGTTGCCGTAATCGTAATATAATAGACTTTTATTTATAAGTAAAGTTCTAACTTTCTGAAAAACTACATTTAGGGATTTTACTAGCTGTAAACCATAATCATCAAAATGAAGAGAATCAAACACTTGAACTCAATTGTGTAATTAATCTATATAATAAAGCAATTTAATATTTTGAACTGAATTACTCACATAAATTAACATTTCAATTGTTTTCTGATTTACTGAGATGGATGTATATAAAAAGAAAAACTTTAATTTTTTAATATTTACTTACAAAATAATAAAGAGATACAATAATTGCAGCCCTAAAATGAACCGATTTAAACATGTTGACATCATAAAATAGTAATTTCTGCATGTGTTACAGGAAATGGAGAAACAAAAGACAAAATTAAATCAGACTCACTATCCCGCCTGCAGCCAGTACCAGTCTTTCCGCTTCCCAGCAGGTTTGGATCCAACCTCAAGGCTAGTTTGTCTGTCTGCATGGATGTGTTACAGCCCTTCAGGGGTGGTTCTATGACCCACTTCCCCAGCAATTTAGAAAAAATGGGGCAATAAAAACTTGGCTTATAATAGTTTTTTCTCACATAATGTTTGGAACTGACTTCTTGTTAAACCAAAATGAGGTGCAGAAAGACAGCAGGGGTGGAAAAACGGCTAATTCCTGCAGCTTCAGAGGATGTTGTAACAATAAATTAAAACCCATCTCTGCCTCCAATAGTTAAAATCTACAATAAACAGTGTTGTGTTACTGTAAGGCTGCCATCCCGTTTTTTCTTCTCAAAATAATATGCTCAGCTTGAACAATGTGTGAAAGAATGAGTCCATACACAGAGTTGTAGATACTGCTTCCCATACCTCCAGATTTTATTTATATGAGGGATGCAGCAAAAAAATCTTCTAAGACTAGTGTCTGCTTACAGAGCATTTTACTAAATAAGCATTTTCTTTACAGGCTACTGAGCTGCTGTTTTGATCCTCCTATTTTAGTTATTTCCTTATCAGTGGTTTCTCGTTTTGACTTCTAAATAGAAAATGTGATAGAAAAAAAAGTTAGGGATTGTTTTGACAACATCAGTCTTCTGTTCAAATTCATTGTAATTCAATTAAGAAGTACACCAAGCACATATTTTATTAAATGGCTGCAGATTCTTCAGGAACAGTTCATTCACTACACATTACTTTTTACTTGATACACGATAACAAGTAAAAGTTAATATTTAGTATAACACAAGGAGTATGCTTTTTCTCAAGTACCAGTCATTACATGGTTGTTTCTTAAAATTAACACTAAAATTAAACACATCTGAGTTTATCAGATGATTCACAATTCCACTTAACTATAGAAAGCTAATTTAAGCACCTTATTTCAGAAGATATTTGAAATTCTTTGCATACCACCAAAGGGTACCCAAATTACAGGTAGCTGTCTAGTAGACAGCTACTCTATGATAAATTCAGGAACAATGGGCCAAAAAGAGATATAACTTCTCTCAGAGAGATTAAGAGATACGAGCTGAATCATGCTCAAAATAACTCTGATGAGGTGGGATGTCACGGTGTGGGTGGAAGTAGATACATCATCATTTTAAATCACTATTTTTCAGTACTGGACAAGTGGATTAGCTTGTCCATCAGTGACTGGGAGTTTTCCCATTTTTTAATCTTCCTGAGCTCTGACTGGGGCAGATGTTAGGTTAGAACCATTAAGGTGCAGAGCAGAACATGTCGGAGTTGGTTGAAAATGTGAGTGAAATAATTGCAACATTAAAGTAGGTCATTAATGTAGCACAATACTAAATATACTAAATGTGCCAGAAACGTTTATCAGGAAAGAAGTTCATGTGAAATAAGATCTCTCTCTGTCATTACACAGTGCTCGTATTGGTGGCGAACAAAATCTGTAAGCTAAATTGCTTAAGTCAAACTTTGACACTTTTTCTTTATACAGAAATCAAGTTCCAGCATTTACCACTAACAGTATCAGCTCGGCCTCTGTGTGCACATGACAGTTTATGCTGATTAGTGAGGCAATTTACACAGTTTACATATAGATTTGATTTGAAAGCAGTTCCTGAGATGCTGTTTCCACGAGTGGTGATGAGCAAAAGACCCTTCATCTTTCTGCTGCAGGCAGCCGCCATCTGCAAAGCTGTGAAAAGTTTTCTTCTGTGTTTTTTTTTTTCCTGATGTCTGGCAAGTGACAAATTCAGCACTGTTATAACACTTAAGGAGATGATTGAGATTCAGTTGATTTCAACATTTCTGTCCAAGGCTGTTTACTGTACAAGAGAAGTGATCATGTTGAGACAAAGCCATTTGTATATTGTGAGATGAATCAAGGCTAAAATGTGCCATTATTTCTAGCATACAAAGCATAACATAAGTGTTATGCTTTGTAGTTAATAAAAACATGAGCTTTATTCGTTAGACCAGAGCGAATGATCAGATTTCATTGGATCAAACTATGGAGGAGCAGAAACATGGATTTGCATCCCAAGTTGGGATGCAACAGAAGTTGGGATGCAACAGTGTTCCTTTTGCAACACTGTTGCACCTTTGCACCTGATGCGGCAGAAAATACGTTTTCCCAGGAAAAGAACAGAAAATCAGAAGAATGAAGTCACAGCTGAGTGCACATCTCTTAAGACCGCAGAGACATATGTTGTCTTTAAATTACTCGAGATGCAATTTTAACATTTGATGTATTTATTTATTGAAAAGAAACATACACCTCATTATTTTTTCAGGGGTACTGCAATCAAAATTTGACAAGGATCTAGCTGCATACTCAAAACCAAAACATCAAAAAATCTGAATGAAAACAACTTTTAAGAATAAGAGCAAATGAAATTGAAGGAAATAAGCTACCAAAGTCCAGAATGCAAATGATAGGAAATGACAAATAATGAATATGTAAACTGATAGATCTTCTAAGTAAAGCATTTTATATAGAGAGATTGATAATATTAAAGATTTTATTGATTAATAGACAACTAATTCATCGTCTGACTTTGAACTCAATTTAGAGCGCTTAGGTTTAACTACGATTAGGAATAAACTGTGAAGATGAATAATTTGATCTTATTGCTCTTAACCAAAATTCTTAAAAAAGGGTGACCTGGCACAACAATTTTGATACTGTACTATATTCAATCCCTGCATGCTGTCATGTCTAACCTGTGTCTTTGTTAATTCTACCTCTGCTATTTGTTGGCTTGGAACAAACATGATGGCGAGCTAGCCAGGCGTCAAACCTTGAATCTTCTGATCCTTAGAAATATTATCCATGGCAACACTGACCCAGCTCTCTGGATTAAAGTGTCAGCTGCTGCTTCATTCATTCATTCATTGAAATGACCTTGAACAAGAGGAGCACTTTTAGCCTCACCTGGTTGTTTGACAAGAACCCTGGTGTAGCCTGAGGTATCCCGGGAGAGTCGATACCAGGCTCCATCTGGGTCACTCAGCCATTCCTCCACCAAGCAGTAATATGTCCCAGAATCACTGCTCTCTGCCCTGTTCAGAGTCAGTGCATAGAGGCGAGGTGAGAGCCTCTCTGCCTGGACCCGCCGCCTCAGTCTCTCCTCGTCTGCGTAGGCGCCGTACTCAAAGGCCCCTGTACGTTCGATCCTCAGGAGGAGTTCATCGGTTTCTGACCCAGCTGCCCGTCTTATGTACCATAGCACAGCATGTTGGGAGTCCTGGCTGGTCCGGGATGTGATCGAGCAATTGATCCTGACCCTGCTGTCCTCCTGGTACACCAGAGACTGGTTGTTCTTTTGCACCTTTAGTCTACTCTCTGCAAGGAAACAGAAAAACCAGGGTTGAGGGGTGGAGAAGCAAAAGCCAACAGTCAACTCTCTGGTTATAAAGAATATGATCACTGGTGACAGGTACATATCGAAATTTCTGTTTTGTGACAAATTACTTAAAATGCGGTTTATTTCTGGTGGCAGGAGTGCAGAAAATGACTGGCGATGCGTGGGTGAGTTCAAAAGTTGACAAAGATAAAGACAGACAGGAAAAAGAGGTGAAGTGAAAGAAGAGGGAAATGCCAAACAAGTCAAAGTCAGGGGGATGGGAAGTCTGTTGAAAATGCAGACCAGAGAAAGAGACATGGCGGGTAGATTGTAAGGAAGGATATTATTAGGTAGGAAACAAGACAAAAGCAGGGCAGGAGGTCCTGTCAGTCTGCCAGAAAGGAAACGAAGAAGTAATGCATCTATAAAGTCAAGCAGGAGGGAGAGAGCAGTACGAGAGGAGAGGGAGACGACAGAGAGGTGTGACCAAAATGCCAGGAGGAAGCTGCATTTTTTTCTGAGTGCTGTGACAGGATTGGTTACACTGACATCGGTTGCGGGATAGGATTAGCTGCAGGTACATCAGGTGTGACCGCCATGAGAGCCCCACTGTCAAACGCTCAGGGGGGAGAGGATTAGTTGAAAGCGTGCAGAACACACAGAAGTGCACAAACATATACATTCACACAGGTACACCCACACACATACACACGCATACATATACACACATACTTGACACAAGACATCGCAAAAGAAGTAAAAGAAAATTAAGAGAAATTTGAAACAATATCTAGCTTATGATTATAAGGCAAAATTATTTTCTCCAGCTGGGCTTAGTTTTTCATTTTGTGAGAGAAATTTAAAAGGTTTTTGAGAAGACATTGGAAAAACAAAACAAAAACAATTTATTTTAGTTATCTTTAAAGATATTCAGTTTATATATTTTTTAGATATTTTCATTGAAATTGCGCAGAAATTTGCATAAAACGTCCAACTGTAAAGTTCTGTGTATATGCTATCAACCCTAAAAACACTTTTTTTTCAAAAAAATATTTCCATTGAACCCTGAAAATCTGATGATGGTAATGAAGCCACATACCAAAAATAAAACATGAAACTTAATTTAAGCAGTGAATTGAATAATTGTAATAAACCAAATGTAAACTACCATGAGAATTTAATTAAATGGTTAAAGATTAACATATTTTTTTACTCTTTACTTTGTGAAAAGCGAATAGGAATAAAAAATACAAATATGATGACCTCCTTGAACAGATAGAGAATAACTTCAATACTGCGATCAGAAAGCTTTGTAATTTAGTACTTTTGTAAAAACAGACAGCTGAGGAAAAAGTTATCTGCTGTCAGAAAAGAACTTCTAGATTTTAGAGCTCACAGACACAAAACAGACACAGAAAAAAGAACACCTATCTTTAGATCTGAAATATTATTTCCACTGAAACAGCCCTGAAATAGCACATTATTTGCATAAACATAAGTGGGAATGGGTAAATGTCTTACATTCATCAGAATGCAAGACTGCTTGGTATTTTTTATTTTTATTTAATTTTCTTTTTGTTCATGTAACGCATGGTTTTGAGGTTTAAAGGTAAAATAAATTAAGTTATATACTTTATTAGGACTTTTTTGATAGACTAATATAAAGCAGTGGATAAATGTCAAATGGAAGGAAAATAAGTGGTTTTAAGTTTTTTTATATACAAATGAAAGAAGAAGTGTGGCATGTGTTTGTATCCATTTCCACCAAATCAACACTTTATAGAACCACCTTTTTCTGCAGGTTTTTATGGTATGTCCATACCAGCTGTTCAGATATAAAAACTGAGTTTCTGCTCTTTCTACAAAAAAAAAAAAAAAAAAAAAAACTCTGAAAATAGGTAGACAGCACAGGTGAACATCAATCTCCAGGTCTTGACAACAATTCAGAGTTTCTGTCTGGACCTTTATAAGATCATACCAACACATTAATATACTTTGATCTACCATTGTAGCTCTGTCTGTATGTTTATGGTTATCCTGATGGAAGGTAAACCTCTTTCCCAGCCTGGACTCTTTTGCCGCAGCTAACATATTTTCTTCCGGTACTGCCCTGGTTCTCTCTGTCTATTATTTTCATTAACTCTGACCAGCTTCTCTGTCTCTGTTGAACAAAAGCTCCCACAGTGTGACGCTGCTAATCTTGTTAAATGTAGTGTTGAAGGCTATGTTCACGGTTAGCATTCCACCAAACAACATTTTTCATGAACAGATTCCAGACTAAGTGCCATGTTTCAAATGTTTGCCACGTGTTCAATGACTAAGTGTGGGATACAGTCCTCTTTCAGTAATGGTTTTACCTTGATCCTCTTTCATAAAGGCTGAATTTATATTTGATATATGTCTCTACTATTTCCAGTGGTATCATGAGTCTCTTGGCTGCTTCTCCAAACTCTTTCAATTTCAGATGATGGACTGAACAGTGTGCTCAAAGATGATCAGATCTGGGGATGATGTTTTAAAAACTAAAACTACATTCAACTTAAACTTTCCTACAACCATAAAACTCAACTTTCAGTTGTGTTGCTTGGTCTTTATGCAGTTGCTTGTTTATTAATGTTCTCCAACAAACCTTTGAGGCCTTCACAAAACAGCCTTCACAAAATTTAGTTACACTGTACATAAATTTTACACTGGTATGTTGTATATAATTAGATTACTTCTGATCAACTTGTGATGAAGGTCTGCAATGGGGATCAGGTTTGAGGGAGCTAAATAGGAAACTCTATATCAACATTCCTTCACTTCACAGTCATGAACTACTTTGTGTTGGTCTATTTAAAGTCCCAGCGACAAAATGTGAAAAAGTTCAAAAGGTCTGAATACTTTTGAAAGTCACTGTAAATGTATTGCTTGTTTGCTCCTAATAGTTTCTCAGCTCCTTCTACTGTAGTCCATGCAGGGTTTCGGCTATAACAGGCAGCTGATCGACTGCCTACGGTCACAGCCATCTGCTGAGAAAACCTCATCTTTATCCACAGATTGGTGAGCGTGGTCGACTGACTCCTGTTTGTAGTGATATATATATATATATATATGTATATATATATATATATATATATATATAAATAAATATTGCATGATTTTGGGTGCATTTAAAAGACACATGGTTACGAGGCATTGCCAGACCACCCTGTTGTGCAGCAGTATTTCAAGCTAGCATCTCAAATTACTCATCATCACCATTGCTTCTCTACCCACCAGATTCAAGAAGCTGAAAACATCTCCATCTGGAAAATGTAGCACCCCGTGGAATCCTGGCAACCATTTTCCCCTTCTTTTTTTCAGGAGAATTACCTCTGAACCTCCTGAAGTGAAAGCATGCAGAATGGGATTGGCACGAGACAAAGCAACGCTCTGCCATTTCCATTTGAAGTTTGAATCCACAGCCAGGAGAAAAACTGGGGGCTGAAAGCCTGTTGCTGTGCACGAGTGTTTAAAGGAAATTCCATTCTAATCTAAAATAAGCAAATTACTTAAGCCCTATTAGGTGGCATCATGAGCTATTAAAAGTTATTATTACCAAGGACTCACTCAAGCACGGACTGATGGGACAAACAGAATGGAGAAACAATGAGCCAATAAGCCAGAGGAGACATAAAAGGGGAAGGAATGCTTTCCGTTTTATGCTCCAAAAGGACTTTAGAGTCTCGGGTCCCTGCAGAATCCCACTGCTGTGAAAGCAGCTTCACAGAACAGCCTGTCAAATCCGGTGACATGTGTCCTTTTCCACAGAGAATGAAGTTTTTCCTATCAACTACAGTAAAGCCCATCAGCCCCTTACGAAAATGCAATTGTTGACAGAATCAGCAATAACTCAATCTGAAGCGAGTATAAATCCAAGTAAAGACTAGTTCTTTGTTATAATGCAGATGATCCTCATGTATGTTCAATAAAGAGCAAGGTCATAATGGCAATCAATATCTGTTTCTGTTTCCAATACATGCATTCATGTCTGTGCTTCTGTAGCATGAAGTTCCCATCCATAAAGTGACATGATTCCAACATCAACAGTGCTTGCTTTTACATCTAAAAGGTAGTTCCTGTGTAAGTCAAGCTTAATTAGACATATGAGTTGTTTGAAATGTACACGCTCTGACTGCCATTCAAGAAAACATTTTTGTTTAAACTTTATCCTTGAGAATAATGGTTCAGAGCCTCTGGTATTGTTCACCTGCTGTTTCCAGGGCAACTGTGAGTCTTAGATCACTATTGTGAAGAAAGTTTGAGGAACTCACAGATTTCTTCCTCCAGCAATAGAGAGGGAAGGCACAATTACCCAAGGTTAGGATTCATATAGCATACAACAATTATATATATACTTTTTATATTACACAAAGCTGTTCACAAGTATGTTTTGAACAAGTCTCAAGTCTCTAGTGACTGAAATTAGATTCACAATGGAGGATAAATATGGGCTAAATAATAACATTGCATTCCAGTGGGTTAAATTTTAAATCATGCAGTGTTTTGTACATATCACATCAATATTTAACAATTCTCTGTGCTTTCAGATTTTTTTTCAACATGCAACGAAGCTGTTTTGCATGTAAACAGACTTAAATATTTGTTTCCTGGCAGATATTAGTTTGTTTTGTTTAAAGCTTGCAATTCCACCCAATTCTTTTTTTTCTACAACTTTTTTGCAAGTAGCACAACACTAGCAAGAAACAAATGTTCTGCAGGTTTCAGCAGAAAATCAAGGTTTTACAAGATTATCACCATTTATGCTTTAAAGTACATGTGTCTAACATCCATCTCATTATGTTTGTATTAAATTAAACAAGTTTTCGTCAAAGGCCATGATGCATTTACACAAGTTCTTAGTTTTGATGCATTTAATCAGTAGTGATCTAAACAGTTTATATATAATATGAAAATGCTGCTGCTGGTTATCTGTTACCCTCTAATGAAGCTAAAGTTAGCCTCTAGGAATTTTCCATCTGTGCTAAGCTAAAGGGCTATTTCACAATTTTTAATGAGCCTGATGTACCTTTCATCATCTTTCATTAAAAATCTACAATAATAACACTAGACTGGTCAGACCTGAACCAGATAACTACACTGAACAGAGATTATTTAAATCCCAAATATTTATGAAGCCTTTGTAACCTTTGAATTAGACAAGCATAACCACAACATATGGATTAGTCAAACCTGGACTAAGTTACTCAACACTGATTATAGATTCTTTAAAACAAACTGTGATTTTTTAAACCCTTTTCGTTTTTTGTTGTGTTTTTTTTGTTAGCATTTTTACAAAAATCCAATCTTAGCAAATGATTGTGTGCTTTCATCCTGTGAGCTTTATGTGTCATTACACCACTACCTAATTCATAAACTTAAAATACATTAGCTTTCTTTGATGGATTATGAGATG
Source organism: Brachyrhaphis roseni (assembly GCA_903066815.1). Lineage (NCBI taxonomy): Eukaryota > Metazoa > Chordata > Actinopteri > Cyprinodontiformes > Poeciliidae > Brachyrhaphis > Brachyrhaphis roseni. The sequence goes on from CAEFZY010040571.1 coordinate 42,886, forward strand.
ATTTAAGATGCAGAACATGCTATTATCCAACAACATTCCAGTTCCTTTTTGAGCTTGTTACACAAACTTCCCAAACCTAATCAGTAAAGCCTCTAATTGCTCCCTGAAACTCATTCTCACCCTGTTTTTATGTGTGCCTAATTGGTCTAGTGTAATGGCCGCAGAAAACAGCATGGCTGAAAACAAAGCCGTCCGTATTCCTCTTACAGAGGAACGAGCCAAGGCAGATGTAAGCAATCATCTGCATTTGTTTGTCTGTGTGAAAGATTGCTTCAAAAGTAGCTGGTGAAATTTCGCACAACTGCTCTGGAAGGTGGGGCATCAACTGCAGCACAAAACCAGATAGTTTCTTTGAAACTGAGAGACACAGTGCTCCCTGAATGCCTCTGTAAAAGCAGTTGTTCTTTTTATCAGAGGACTTGCACAAAGTCTATAAATAACAATCCTGTCCGACTGTACCCAAACCTCAGGCTTATTGTTTATGAAGCCCGGTTGATGAAAACAAGTCGGAGTCCTGGGGATGAAGAGGTGTTCTACTGTGCCACTTCAGAGCACACCAGTCACAGCTTTTACTCTCTCACTTGTAACAAAATTTTAGGTTAACTTCAAAGGAGCTGTAAAACTTCCTGGCTGAGTGTTCAGAGAAGGATGTGGCCCGAAATGGTAAATCAAAGGCTGTGGTATCCTTTACTGTTTCCAAGGGAGGAAAAAAATCATTCATTTTATGTTTCTGTTCTGTGATGCCACTCCCGTTGAAATCTTTTAATACAAGACAAGCTTTGGGTCTCACTTAAGCCTCTCATCTTTTGCCCCCATCACAGTCTGTCACTCTTGTCTAATCAGCCCAGCATAAATATTCAGCAGACTAACCTGTGGGTTCATGACTATTAACGAGGCCTAAATGAAGCGCGAACATCAGAAATGTGGTTCAGCGCTTCTAGTTTAATGTCCTGAAACACCACAGAGCTGAAATTCATCCACCAGGCAACAAATCTACTTTCATGTTTCCAATTTAAAAGATGAAATGACGTGAAAAACAAAGATGTGAATTAAAGAAAAAAATATTGACAAGTTTTTCTAAAGAGGCAAAAATAAACAAAAATCAAGCATTGGGACAAGACCGAAGGTTTCAGTCACACCCTCATCCTCCAAGAGGACAGCTCACGTTGGCTTGGCACTACCCGCCGCAACTTCACACAATAAAAGTAAAAGACACAGTGACATTACTGAACTTCTGAAACAGGAGGAGTATAGGGCAGGGCAGGTCGAACAAACGTCGGAAGTAATGAAAGACACAGTTTCCTCTGAATGAAAAGTGGCTTCCTTTGGAGAGCTTGAAGTGTAATTTCTATGCTAATGACTGTGATGTATCTATGTTCCCATTGTGTCAGAAGGATATTACCACGACTCATCGCTGGCTGAGTTAAATATGGATATCTATAGGCCTTTTCACTAAAAGGCCCCTTTTTGAGCCACCCCTGGTCATTCACAGACCACCAATCAAGCTGCTCATGTCCTGTTTCGATGCTCGCTTACACAAAGAACCATAGGAGATGCATACTATGAAAAATGTGTCAAAGATATTCTTCATGCCATTATGTTTTTAAAAGAGTAATTCTGGATTGATTTCGTGCTACAATCTTTAAGTGACTGACTATATATAATGCTTCAAGCACATCTTTTTTACCATTTGTAAAATAATTCACCTTATCTTCTTCATCTGGCCATAACACATGGTCGCTCACACTGAACCTGGTTGTGTATAAAGTTCCTTCATGTTAAAATGAGGTGGTTCATCTCTGGAGCCACCTGCTACACTGTTGATAAGGATGAGTCATTGCTGAAATCTCAATGACTTCCAATCAGCCTTTTTACTTATGGGTGTAGTATGATCTGTTGAATTTGATGCTACTGTAGTATAATTTTCATTTATTAGACTGTATGTAATTGGATATTTATCCTGTCCAAAGCTTTGTTGAAAAGACATGTAAACGAAGCCGCCATCTGTCTTTGCAAGTTATAAATCCACTTGAGAAATAAAATGTAAGATGTAATCCTTAAAAAGACATCTACTGATGTCCGAGTCAAAGTAAAAAGCTGTTTAACTTGATCATATTTAATGAAAAATGCTTTTTTCTTGTGTGTAGTCTAAAATCTGAATAAATAGACCTAAGAAATCTCCCCCCCAAAGTTTTATGCATTTTGCAAAAGGGATCATCTCCTTTGAGCATTTTAAAGTAGTTGTCTGTTAATGCATATTAGAAAAAAAGAGATATAATAATTTAAAATCATTTTGCAATTAAAATTGGGAAAGCATGGTGTACATTAGTATTAATCCCCCTTCAATCTGATACCTTGAAATAAAATTCAGTGCATAGAAAAGCCATAAGAAATTACTCCTTAGTACATGGAGTCCATCTATTCACAATTTAACCTCAGTTTAAATACAGCTGCTTGTTAACACCTCAAAGGTTAGATATAGAACATCAGTGAACAAACAAACCACATAACGGCAGAGATGTGAAGAATAACAAGTTCAAAACAAAGTTAGGTCAAAACACAAAAACTTTTTTTTTGTCTGCCTGTCTAAATGTTAGGATAAAGCTGGAGGGCAGATGTAGAAGGAGTGGGCAAGAGGGAATTTTGCAGGGAAACTCTGGGAGACTCATGACCTAAAGTATGAGCATGAAGGGGGAGCATATTAGAGACACTTTAGACTGAGCTTGTCTGCATGACTTTGTGTGTTTTGGAAGGAGGTCTGCCAATAAGCATAAAACATAAAATACTCATTAATCACAAAGAACAGTGGCTCTTCTGTCAGTGCAATCTGCAGAATGACAAACACTGTCATTCTGCAGACAGTGTGAGTATGTGTGTGCTCAGGAAGACGCTCTGCTTGCTCCAACCATTAGCCACTGATTTACATGGGGAGCAACTGTACTGTATCTGGCTCTGAGTTACGACTTCAATTACAGCAGCAGCAGGACTCGAAAACGTGCACACGCGCACACTTAGGTGCTTAAGAGAGATAGAGGGGCACAGGGAATCTCATTGTGTTGGCAGATTGGGCCGAACAAGGAAATGAAGCCCAGATTGGATTAGCTTTGACAGAAAAATGTGCCTGTGTGAGGGTCATAACAGAGAAATGTGAGGGGGGTTTTTGGAGACAGGGAAGACACAACGAGGAAGGAACCTGACCTTGAATGCCTGAAACAGACATAATTAATCAAAAGCCTTTTATGAAATTATTTTCTGTTTCAGTGCACCTCCCCTCCAAGCCTCTATTTATCACACGACATGACCTTCTGTGCTCCTGTGTGCATGCAAAAGACTGACAGGTCTCTGAGTGCATTCTGATTATTTGAATATGCGAAGTATAAACTGTAGGCATAACAGTCAAGTGGTGTGTGCACTCGGGTGAACTTAGAGGAATGATAAAGAAAAACAAGCTACATCCGTCTGCAACCAAAAAAGAGAAAAGATTTACCACTCTGCCACGAACAATAACACCGGAAAAAAAATCTTTCTGACTGCAATACACTTATTATTCACGCAATAATGAAAGCTATTTGAGGAAAATGTAAATATAATAGAGAGAATGTTGCAGGGGAGGAGGTGGAGGAAAGTAGGGAATTATAAAATATTGAAAAATCACAGGAGTGAGAAAGAGGCTGGGGGCGTGAGGAGGGGAACATGCAGCTGAGTGGGAGTGAAGGGGAAGGAAGACATTAGGGAGCTTACAGAGGAAGTGAGGACAAAATATGGAAAAAGCACGGAGTGGTAGCGAGTGAAAATGGAATAGATGAGGCCGTAATGAAGATCGACAGCTCCAATTCATGTCCTGATGAGCGGGAATCTCCAATTATTGCTTTGATGTAAACACCATCAATAAATGCTAAGTGGTAGCTACATCAGTGGCATGAAAATAGAGCACATCTAGACGATATTATAGGAAGACACACTTTATTAACAGGGAAAAAGCATATGAGAATCTGGGAAAAGATGGTGGGAGGATTATGTGACTAACTCAAAGCAGGAGTCACTCAAAGGAGAAGTAAAAAGAAGGCATCGTGATGTTTGACTGCGTGAGGTAAAGTAGTCGGCAGAGTGTAGGTGCGAGAGAAGAGATGACAAAAAAAAAAAACCTCAAAGTGGGACACCTCCCCCCCAGTTATAACCATCATCTTTCTAACTCAGCCAATAACCAGACTGTCTTAATATCTCGCTCCCCTTGCCAGACTCACACTCACTGACGCGCATTTGCACACACTCAAATGAAGATGAAAGAAAAAAAAAAACCCTCATTGATCTCCCCAAATCATCATTAATCCAAACGGTGCTTCTATTAGAGAAGATTCTGCATAATTAGTTTTGGGCATTTTTTTTGTCTCTTGGTGTTCATGTGCATCTTGCTGTGTGTGCGTGTGTGTGTATGCCTGTGTAGTTTGGGGTTATGAGTAGATGATATTAGATTGTGTACCAGAGACGGGGACTTCCCTGGTGATCTGCCATGCTGAACATGTGTTTGCCATTATTGCATTTCAGAAAGAGACAAAGAGAAAACTCAATCAGCTGAAATCTAATCATTCCTGCGCTGTATGTGAGGCTGCATATTGCGTTTCTGTGCATTTCTGGGTATCCTTCAGAGTGCTGGCTAATATTTAATCATCTTCCATCATGTTGGATAATTACACTTCTGCTTTAGGAGGTAATCCCACTGTGCGTTTACACATTCTTGCAGGAAGATGAGGCTTGTACTCCGGTGTGTAATAGTTTTCTATAGCTAGCCTTTGGTGGATAAGTCAAATGTCCAATTGCTGCACTAGGTTAACTTTACAATAACTGCAAAATTATTATTCAGTGCCAATCAAATGTATTTATATCCTTTCAACTTTTTGTTATATGTTACAGTTTCAAGCTTCAATGTATCTTATTGGGAATTTATGCAATGGGCAAAAAGTGGTGCATCATTTTGAAGTGAAAGTACACAGATATATGATTTGGCTCACGTTTGTATGCAGCATTTCTACGTGAATACATTTTTTCAAGCCAGATTTGCCACATAAACAAGAAATCTGACTTTAGTTCAGATTTTTGTGCTAAATGTATAGGCATTTTTAACATAAATATATAAATAAACACATATACATGTTCCTTCCACAAACTTTATAACCATACCTCATATAGTTTTAGTCAATCACAGAAACCCCAATAAAGTATACTGATATTTGTGGTTGTTCGGTAAGAAAGTGTTCAAAAAGTTCAAGGGATATGAAAACTTTTGAAAAGTATTGCACATGCAGAGACAGTGGTGAGCTCCTCTTTTATGACCCTTGGGACTTGGACGCAGGCAGCGTGCTGCTAATCCAATCTGGAACAGGAGGAAGCTCTGGGAGGCACAGTTTGAAGAAAATATTACGCTGACCAGCTGACTTCTTCTGTGTGTGTTTGGTCCAGCTTTTATCTACGTCCAGCACGTCTCTCCCGCTAATTTAAGAAGCGCAGATCTTTGGATCAGGGTTTCGGTTTTTAATGCTTGTTTTCTCCCTTTGCTTTTGAAGTCCCATAATAATTTAATGAGGGTGGTCATTATGCGATTTGAATCTGTATAATATTAGGTGTATGCAACTTTCTCTTGAATGTTAGGTGGTGGTCTACAGTATGTGTTGAACCAGCATAAAGCTGAGAGAAGCAGTTTGATTCTGGGTGTCGGAGGTCAAAGAAGCATATGCACAGCAAGCACATTGCTCTCTGAGGCACATCCACAGGGCCACTTTGTACAGTAAACTGAACATGCACAGTAATATGTATTTGCATTAACAAATTGCATTACCATTTTTAAACCTCCTTTGTTAGTATCTGGTTGCTTTTCCCTAATTATGTTCTCTTTCTTTTATCCCACAATTCTGAGAACAAGACAACATTTTAATGGCTTCATTGAGCCAGAACTGATTTACCTTTTACAAAAAGTACAGATAAAACGGGAGACGCATGAGGCAAAGTGATTGATAGAGCGCCAACCATATTAATGTAAATATGGCTGTACTAGAATCGTGATCTAGTACTAAAAAATGTAAGTAAATCTTTCCTTTTATTTAAGAAACAGTTTCAGTGGAGAATTATTTCCACATTACGAAATAAATTGCTTTATATTATCATCTGTGCTGCCTATACTTTTGCTAACAATAAATAACTTTTGAAATTGATTTTATTCAGTGACATTGCACAGTTTCTCTAAGCCATCCAAAGTCGTAGTACTTTCTTATTAGGCCCGAGCAGCAAAGCGCTGCGAAGGCCTATTGTATCTGTACTGTTTATTATTATTATTATTATTATTATTATTCTCCGCGCAAAAGAATTGCCTTTTTGGGGGCTTTATCATATTCAAAAA
>CAEFZY010040591.1:0-20041 GCA_903066815.1 Brachyrhaphis roseni
CTAATTATGTATACACTTAGTCATTTTGATAATAGGCTAAAATAAACACTTAAAGCCTGTTTTGCCTTCATTACAAGGCTTTTACTTTTTTGCGGCTCCAGACAGATTTGTTTTTTGTTTTTTTGGTCCAATATGGCTCTTTCAACATTTTGGGTTTCCGACCCCTGGACTAGATAATCTGAAAACCTCTAGTAGAATTTGTTACTCATTTAAAGTTTTATTTCACAACATTTATTTGCATTAAAGCAGAGAAAGCAGTGAGAAAGATAAGAATAGGCATTTGTGAAGAAATCAGAGGCTGACAAGCAGAGATATGCAGGAGGAATAAAGTGACAGGAGGGATAGGCTGAAGATGTATGAGATAGATGGGACACTGGCTACTTTTCCTCCACCATTGCGGACATGGTGACGCTGCTGTGATTGGAGAATCAATGCCTCCAGTTAGAGATTTGAAGAAATGGTTGTGAGGGTGCTGTTATGTTTCACAGAGAAGCGGCTGTGAGAATTACAGCGGACCCGACCATTACCACCGCCAGCTTTCAGATGGTTCCGGCAAACTGGGATAAATTTAAGAAAGGGGGAAGAAAATTGTGCCACTTTAGAGACAGTTCTGTAGCCTGGGAGTAAACCCCTTAGGATAGGCCTAAGCTACATTTCATTTTCACCTGAAGTCATAGTTGAAGTTGTTTTTTACCTTTTTCTCTTCAAAAGCAAGTCAGAATGCTGTCTTGAACCATTCATATTTTCAGAATATTTATTTAAGAGAAGTTTTTAGAAAACTGGGTGTTACAAAAAAAAAAATAATTAAGAGTGAGCCCGGATAGTTTAAGCAAAAGCACCAATCAGAATTTAGTAAAACTGCGGCATCCTGGACAATTTGTGGCCGTTTCTGTTGTTTCTCAGGGGAGGAAGGAGGAAGCAACATTTTTATAAACTCAAATCTTCTTCCAGTTAAATCATTTTCACACATGTCATTATTCTTCATATCCATCATAAGCTGTTGTTCCTACTGTTGGGTCAATATACTAAAAAAAAAAAAAAAAAACTATTTTAAATTTGTTTTGAATGCAATTACTGCATTAGGCTTAGAAGTGCAGTAATGCAACTGGCATGCAGAAAAAAGCTTCTGGAATAATGGGTGTGTTTTATTTTTGGGCAGTATTTGCATCTGTGAGGCTTTAATAGGATAAAGTGACAGATTTTTATATAAAAAGACTAATGAATCTATAAATATGCTTTATTATCTCTTTTATCATTATCGCAATAAGTATCACGGAAGATTTGTAGGAGAATATTGAGTCTATATCATCCATCCCATATGTGTTTTCATGTTGCTGAGAACAGAATAAAACTTTATTTTTATTACACAAACAAATTAGAAAACAACCAAACCCTAAAATTGATTAAACAGTTTGCCTTTCATTTTTAAAAAAGCAAAAAAAAAAAAGAAAACAAACTTTTTTGTGTTTTGGGTCTGCAATGAGGAACAGACTTCTGTTTTTACAGTTCTTAATTTCATTCACAGTTTAGAGAAACCAGTTAACCTGCCAGTCGTGTTTTTGGACTGTGGGAGGAAGCAGAACCAGAGGAGAACCGGACATGCACCGGGAGAACATGCAGAAAGACACCAGGCTGGGATTTGAACCCAAGACCTTCTTGTTGCCTGGGCAACAGGGATACCAAACATCGCAGATTTTCCTTCGATAATTTCATAGCTATGATTCACAAAAAAAATTTTTTATGAGAAGGTAAAATAAAGAAATAATCTGTAAAATTATGTTTTGCTTATTTCTATAAAGACACAACATATTGTGACTAACAAATATTTTGGTTTTTACAGTTTTGGCTCCTGTGGCAAAAGGTTTGGACTCAGTTGCAGGAAAAGGAAGAAAAGTTGTGAGTGAAAGTAATATAGATTTAAGCTTGTTAATTACACAGCAGTGGTTTATTAAGGTATTAGCTACAGTTCAAATCTTTAAGATACACACCTAACTTTTAAAAATGCTACTGACACAGTAATGTAAATGTGTTCTGTGAAGTTTTGCATCAGCTGAGACATTACTGGTGATTTCATTACTGCTGCAAATCATCTTATCAGATCCCATTCTCCCTTGTTTACGAACATGAGCATTGAATTTTGTTCCCTTCACTGTATATATCGTTAAAATCTCTCCTGTTTTCACTTCCACCTGTTGCCAAGTTGTGGTCAACATCAGTTTCATGCAGTGGTTTAATTTATTGCTCAAGCTTCCCCAGTTGGCTGCCCTGATTCAAGAGTTACCTGCTTAGAAATTCACCAGAGTGATGGAAAATGAAATAATAAATCCAGATATATTAAACAGCCCCAAGTAACAGGTTTGTATAACTGCAAAACTAATAAACACGACACACAGGTGGAGCAGTGAGTCATTCTGTACAAATAGACGTGCAGAGTAACCAAGCGGTGAACCGCGCCGACATTTCATGGTTCACAAGCTGGAGCACATCGACATTACCGAAACACGGGCGGGTAATTTATTTCATCGCATCGAGCACATATTAATTCCTATTGATGCCAACATGAGTGTGGTGGTGTTGAGCTCAGGAGGAGTCATTTATCATGCCGAAACGAAAAAAACAACAACTTTTATTAGAGCGAATGTGCTACAACACCCTGACAGAGACATGTCGTCTTTATGAGATCATTTCATTATCTTTCCCCTTTTTTCTTTTCTTTTTTTACAAACTGGAGTCTTTCCACAAATGCATGAATAATTATCTTATGAGTAAACAGTAACATAAATTCTAATTACAGTGAACTCCTGGTATTCATGAGAGTTAGAGGCCACAATGAAATAGCTAAAATATGCAAATACATGAAATCTGTCGCATATTCCTTCTTATTTTATTGGTGCAAATACTAAATATACCACAATACATAAATACACAGTAAAAACCATCCTAGCACCATCACAGAAGCTAACATATGCGGTCTTCTTTATTTCTGCTCTCTGATCACCAACTGGAGTGAATACTGGTGCTGGATTAGCTGCTTTGTAAAAGTCAGCCAATAGCACATCAAGCAGTATTGTGTGTAAGTATTTCAGCTCACCAAGCTGCACTTTTTATATATATATATTTTAGAAATCTTCTACAAAAAAATCTGCAAAAAGGCATATTTTCTGATATTTGTTCACTAATTTTCTATAACAAATTTCTGATGGCTCCACAGAACAGCTGGGTTTACTGGGATTAAAGAAGACACACCAATGCAGTTTTTTTTTAATTGTAATTCCGCTACTATTTCACATTTTTGTGCTGTGTTGTGTTGGAAACCACTTAAAATCCCAGTGAAATGCACTCAGGTTTGTCATTCTTACGTGACAAAACATGGAGAACGTGGAGAGGCATGAAAACATCTGCAAGGTATTGAGCTTGTCCAAACAGTTCCCAAGTCTGCTGGGTTATAACTTCTCTTTTCTGAGTGCGCATGTATATTTATCGGTTCTGCAGGATCTCAATGTAAGGTGTTTGCTCTTTGCGCCTAAGGCAGATTGGGCAGCACTGGAGACTTTCCTCCACACACAGTAGAAAAAGTTTAATCAAAAAGAGTTGAAAAAGACATTTATATGTGGAAAATTTCATCAGGGAATCCAAAAACAAAAATCCAGTTTTCTCCTTTTTAAAGTTGTCTTAAAGTGTTAGTGAACAGCATTTGTGGTTTTATGCTATTTTCATTTCAGAGAAAAGCTGTTTGTTAAATGTTTGTTTTTATAGCCTCAAAGTAATTGTGTTGGTATTTGAATTTTCGGATATTGTCAATGATTCCCTCAATTTTTCAAAGCTTGATTGAGAATGTTTTAACTTGCTAACGAGGGCATTTTTCCACATAAAACTGCAAGAAAACTTGCCAGAAAAGTTTAAATCACAAAAGACTCTTGCTATTTTCACTTTTTGCACTTTATATTTTGTCGACTTGGCAGTTAACAACTTTCAGGAAGAGTGACCACAGCTTGGAGTTCCTCTCCATCTTCATTTCCTCAAACTCTGTGTTTCTCTAACTGGTTATGACAAGCACCAACTTTGTCAGTATCAAGTTTTAAAAACGCCACCATCTTGATGGACATTTGGAAACTGAATCCAACAGGTCTTGAATTTTTTCTGTATATTGTGATTTTATAAAAGCTAAAAATATGCAATTAAATGTTTCCCTTTTGTCAGAAGTTTAAATTTCAGAGTTTGATGTTTTAAAGGCTTCCAGATGTGATAGTTTGATGTTTCTCATCTACCCGTAGAGACATCACAAATTTCATCCAATCGAACCAACTTCCACAGCATCCTGCTGCCACCGTCGTGTTTTCCAAAGGGGATGATGCTTTTGGAGTATTTTGCAAATAGCCAAAAATGTCCACTTTAATCTTACTTTACCAAACCACGTTCCTCCACTCGTTTGTGTCATTTTATTTATGCAATCTTCAAACAGGATTTTTTGTGTCCTTTCCTTTCAATAGTAGCTTGGAATGTATATCAGTTAAGCCAAACCTGCTTTGAACTTCTCTAAAAGGTTATCTCTGGCCTGTTTGCTGAGTTCCTTTCATGTTTGAGTTTCGCTTTGTGACCAACATGCAGAAAACCACTCAGAGACCGTAATCAGGCTTTGGTATTTATCAGGAAAATTATCTGTTTTCCGGAGGGATTGGTTTATCTGAAGGGAAGCAAGGGAGATGTATTAGACAGATTGCAGTATAAAGAAAGCTTATTGAATATGAGAGAAGATGTTTCAGGTCCGGAGGCGAGTGTGTAGTTGAACCAAAAAGGGAAGCGATGTTGTGCTGGGGCTTGACAGATGATTGAGTTGGAGAGCCGGCAGGCTGGAGGATTCATGGGAGAAGGATGATGACCTGGAGCTGAGACTTTTCCAGAGTGTTATGGAAAACTTTGAGTTAGCCTGGAGAATGCTGGAACTTGGAAAGGTTATGAACCTGAAGCTGAAGTTGTTTGAAGTTCTCCTGGATTAATCTAGGAAACGCAGATAAATGGGACACATGCGATTCTCTAGAAGGACAAGGAGACTGAGAGTTTTGGTTTGATTCCTGCCAGTAAGGTCAACAATCAGATCTCCAGGAAACTTATGAACCCAGACAGAAGATGAGGAGATTGCTCTCAGGTGTGACAGCAACCACAGCCTCAGGCAAGCACACTGCTCCAAACCTGTGACTGAGGAGGGTAAACAACAACAACAACAACAACAACAACAGGATTCAATGACTGCAGGTTTCACTAATTCGAATTTAAGACTGTTTAAGATCAATATGAATGGAATTTAAGACCTATATCTCTGCATAAATGTACAAACATCATCATTATTTACAAAATAATGCAAAGTTGGCACTTTTAATGGACTTTTAAAGTAACTTTACATTAAAAGTGTCATTATTTACCGAATGACACTTCACTTCATGTCATAGAGATTCATAAAGACTCCTTCATGTTTATGATGCTGTCATGTCAGTCTTATGCACACCATGTCAAATAAAGTGTTACCTTTCCTACTATGTACCACTGCAGTCATAAGTACAAAAATATGCATATAAACATAACATATGCATGTTAACATATTAACATGCATATGTTGATGCCACAGAATTTAATATTTTACATCCCAATGGTCCCCTGCATCCCTTTCTGTTGTGTTTCTTGAATTGTAATGAGATTTTATTACTTTTGCCTTCTGGGATTTTGAAATCCTCCTTTGACGCTTTTGTTCACCAAAATTCAAAAATGCTAATTTCATCGGCTGGAGAAAAATATTCCCACTGCACATTCCAGACAGATTTGTCAAAATGTGTGACAGAATTCTTGGAGCTATTAAACTTTGAGAAGATACAAGCAACTGGGATTCTGACATTGCCTTTCTTGTACAGGATTTACAAAAAAAAACAAAAAAAAAAACGACCGAAATCCTTCATTCAGACTAAACATCCCGTGGTAACAGGAAAAGCTGAATGTATGCTAATCGTACCATCTTCATTTGAAGAGCATCGTGACTCTTGCGAAGCTTTAATCCATGTTCTGAACATTATCTAATAATTGGCACATTCCCCCGGCGAGAATGGGCCTGCAATCTCTTTCCCCTCCATGTCAGCGTAATGCCTCGCTTTGCACATTTCTCATGGCTTTGAACTTATCCCCCCTCCCCCAACTAAATCTCTCTGAATGGAAATGGGGTACATCACATTACTTCAGACCCATTCCTTTTCCTTCAGGTTATGGAAAGTAATGTCAAATGATTCTTTCATGGTCAGCTTTTTGAACGTCTACGCTGAAAAACATGGAGAGAAGGATATCATTATTGTGTAATACAGCATAGGTGTCACTAATAACGTGCGTTATTCTATTCAGATGAGATTGCTTTTCACTCGCTATGTTACACGCTCGTTCTCCTGGGCCTTGTTGTAAATAATGAAGCATGCTAGCAGCCCACTTAGCTGGAAAGGCGTGCTCTGTCTAGTTTTGCCGGGCGCTCTGCAGCAGCAGACCAGCTGATGAGAACTTTGCTCAGTTTGGTGAGGAAACGGTCGACGCAGCAGGTTGTGCAGATCGGCGTTTCGCAGGCAGCAGGAGGTGAACATCAGCTTTTTCCAGCTTACTAAACTAACAGCTCCCAGCATCAACAATGGCTCAATGGCTTCTGTTGTCGACCTGCTGATTGCAGCAACTCTGCGGGCTTTTTTACAATTGATCATTTCTTACTTCTCTTTGAGTTTTTTGGGGGGGAAAATCTTTAGCTTCACACAATAAATAAAAACAAACAGTAAAGGCAAAATTATAATTAGACTGTACTTGTGTCATTTCTTTTGAGACAGATGCAAGAATTCAACCCTTTTAGGCATTGGTGCAGAAAGTACTCAAATACTACAGTTAATCAGTATGAATTAAAAGAGAGGGATTGTTTAGAAATCTAATGGTCAGGATGAATGTTAAGTACTTCAGGTAGAGGGATGCAGGTGTGAAAAAATAGTTTTAATGAATTAAAACTGTTTTTCACTCTTTAAATTAAAAAAAATATTAAACTCATTTCATAAGGTTTGATTATGTTTTCTTTCATGAGAAAACATAATTGACTTAGTTTCCCTTCTTCCCACTACTGCTGTTGCAGCTCAATGTGCAAAAGAAGAAGTACATAAAAAAAGAGAGAGAGTAGCAAAAAATTCTGTTGGAGAAATAAAAAGATTTTTTTTTCTGGAGTAACAACTACCAAGATAAAACTAAAACATTGCTTAAGGAAGTCAGTAACAACTCCCTTTAAAATAAGTCTGTGAAAAATCAATATCTCCACAAACAAAAGGGCTTTGAGGCAACCGGCCGAGAGACCTCATCTGGCCACTTAAGTTTTCTTTCACCGCAAACCTAATTTAGATCTCCAAGTTGCTCTGCTCTCAACCTAAGAAGTAATTTGAGATGATAAGTGGTCTCTTTTTAGCACCGACTGAGCCTAGATTGGCTCTCTGATTTGCCTGTATCAGAGTGCAAATTGCATTATGACAACTGGGACAGATTTGAACAACACAGGCGAGTTCATCAGCAAACTGGAACTGCGCAGTTTTTCCTGTTTTTGGAAGCAAAGTTTCATCCAGTTTTAAGGCATTCGGGTGAAGATGACTTTTGAATCAACCATTTTTATGCAAAAAGAGCAGAGGACGGAGATTGTTGCTTGTAACATGGCAAAGATTCAAAGAGATGTCCGGTGTATGGTCGTAGTTATGGACAATAAAACATAAGACTCAATACAATATTAGGGGTTTAGATACTGAGGCAGGGTGGGAATGTGACAAAAAAAAACAACACAAAATAATCAGAGTAAATACAGTACAGCAAGGAGAAAGCAAGGAAACCAAGGGGGGAAGACTGATTAACAAGAAATATATTTGTTCTTCAGACTCACACACAGTTTAATGCTGCCATGATTTAATGAATAAATAATTAATGATCATTCACGCCAGAAAGGTTTGGTAAATTACACCAGGGGTGTCTAACGTCACTCCTGAGGGGCCGATATCCTTCATGTTTTAGTTCCTTTCCTGGTTCAACACACCTGAATAAAACTATGGCTCATTAGCAGAACCTCTGCAGAACTCTGACATCCTGTTGGACCATTAGAGTCCGCTGTGCTGGATCAGAAACAGCTGGAAGAACATCAGCCCTGGGGAATTGGAGCTGGGCATCCAGGAGATGAGTCTGAATTACAGTGATACCGAGTGGATTTGTTGCTATATACACCAGCAGTATTTTTTAAAAGCTACTGCTTTGATTTGAAGTCAATAGAAGAATGTGAATAAAGAACATGATTCTGCTGCTAATTATGTAATTATAAAAATATATTAAGCTATGAGTTCAACTTGCAACAGTATAGTTGATAATATGTGGGTTTTTTGTTTTAGTTTTACCCCATCTTGACCAGAAACATCACTAAATGTTAACTGTGTTCTGTTTTTTTTTTTAAACTTCTGCATCGCATCGAAATCTAAAATAAATTGGATTGGAGCACAGCTAGTCTTTACAGAAATTAGATTACTCAAAGTGGAAATACAGGTTGAGTGCTTATTGATTTGCTTTTGTCTTGTCTGGTGTTTTCTACACACGACAATTAGGGCCACTGAAAAAAATAAATTCCCAGAATTTTAACTTTTGCTCAGAAATCTGACATTAATCTTCTTCTTAAAACAGTTTTTGATCCATATTTCATGAATGTGTGCCATAGAAGACTTTGATCAGGTCTGGTGGAAATCCCACCAATTTGTGAACTGCCCAGATGTGAGCTCAGTTCTTTTGCTCAGATTTATGTGCAGAAGAATTTGTTTTAAGTTTTGAACAAGCTTGTCAGGGTTTGACTAGATTATATATATATTTTTTTTTTTTTGCTTGAGCAGATCTAAGGGTGTCAAGATTCCCATGAAAAGTAATCAATACAATAGTCTTTACTGCCTGATGAATGCCCAAGTTCAAATTAAGCTCAAGTTTGCATTAAACATAAGTCTTGCAGCATCCCATCCCATCCTGAACACAGGTGAGCCTTCTCTCTAAAACTAAGTCCTTTTATTAATAACCTGTCAGCAGAGTTAACATTTATTTCATGTGTATTCATGTGAACAGATTTTACAAATGGCCTGCTGCTTCTGAACCTGCGTTTGAAAAATTAGCCTTATTTTATTTCTCCTCTCCTCATAAATTTCAATGACTCAACTGAACGTATGGCATCGCGTCTGCCGGCTGGAGACGCAGTTTTCTGGCTTCAGGTGCGAATGAAAAACGGCTTTATTTGGAGAGCCGAGAAACATCACAGTATGAGGCGTTTTGTTGAAAATTGGAGAAAATACCGTGGGGCAATGAGATGGCAGTGCGCCGCTAAGAATAAAATGCTTACCGGGGCTTTGGCAGACTGCAGATAATTAAGAGATCCTCAACTAATAATGATGCAATGTATGGAAAATCATGTTGAGGCAATTTCCTGAAGTCATATTGAAATATCTCTGACAAGCTTTTGTCCAACTAGATTTTGTTTTTTAAGAAAGCAACTGTCTTTTACTTCCCTTACTAAACCTGTACAAACCCAGGGTTTGGAGTCGGGTGGTGGTGGAGTTACAGTGTCACTTCATTTCTTCCTGAACACAACCTCTTTCATAAAACTGCTGACCATTAACTTTGGAAAAAATTTTCCTCCAGGATTAACAAAGTATATTTATTCATTCATTTATTCATAAATGGAATGTCTAGAGAAGAGAATCCCGAGATTCAAATGGAAAAGAGAAGAAAGTTAATAGAGGATCAATCACTGAAGAAAATATAAAGGAAAAGAGGGTTTCTTATCAATTTAATAATTGATAAGGGGCAATATTATGTAATTTCTAGTTACATAGAGCCATTTTACAGCACAATCAACTAAGTATATTAACTTTTGTTGTGATAAAAATGCTGTATACATCAAGCATGACTTAAAAGAAAATTGACATTGCAAATTAACGCCTTGAAATTACATTAACTCATGTATTTATCTTTAGTCACATTGATTATTGCAACAGTGTCGTCACAGGTCCGTCTCAAGAATCAGCTCCAAAACGCTGCTGCTCATGTTCTCACTAAAACTAGGAAAGTAGAGCTCATCACCCAAGTTTTGAAGTCCTGGCTCTCTGTAGCTCAGAGAATAAAATGCTTCTGTTAGTTTATAAAAGACTGAATAACTTAGTAATAAACTACATTAAAAATCTGCTGTTGTTGTATCAATCTTCCAGATCTCTCAGGTCTTCTGGTTCTGATCTGCTCTGCATCCCCAGAACCAGAACCAAACATGGAGAAACAGCATTCAGCTTCTATACTCCTCTAATGTGGAAGAAACTTCCAGATTTTTTTAAATCCACGCCAAAAATCCACCTCTTAGAGCTACTTTTGCTTAGTAGTAACTGCAACATTGACCAACATATTTGATGTGTTTCTGCTTGATGATTTTGGTGGTAACATTTGACAAAACGCAATGTTTACTGCTTGCTTTATAATTGATGGCTGTGTGATGTTTTGATGATGTAAAGCACTCTGAACTGCCCTGTTGCTGAAATGTGCTTGAATAAAAGTAAAACGAGGGCAAACAGCCAGCAGCTGAACTGTGGATTCTTTCTGCTACATCATTTCTTCGATCCTCACAGTCTAAGAATGCTAAGAATGTTTTCCAGCACTCATAACATAAACACTACATCTCAACACTTTTAGGAGCAACACCAAAAGAGTGATTTCTTTTGCGTTTGAAGAATTAGTGGCAACTACAACAGGCCTTCAGTTCTTGCACCATACAGTTATTAGAAACCATTTGTTTACTTGTAGTAGACCAGCAGAGGAAGAAGAAGAGCTGTACAGCGGACGGTAAATCCCCCGCAGGAGCCACTGGTGCCTCAACAAAAGATGCTATCAGGACTCATCTGTTTCTAATCTCCCTGACCAAAGTTGAAACAGACAGCACCCCTCTACAGAATATTTCATGGCCTATTACTTCATTTTATGAATACAAATTGGTCTCCCAACATTGAAGACAATCTATTTCTTCCTCTGAACAGGCGGAAAAGGAGAGAGGACAGATAAAATGGAGGCTGCAAATAGGCCAGGAGATGGGATAGGAGGAAAATGAGAAATAAAAGAGAAAAGACTGACAAGTTGTTGCAATAACTTCCTATTTCCAAAGACAAATACACCAATGAAAGGGTTTGCATTGTAGATCCATTTTATGATAGAGAATGTGCAGAGTTTCCATCATAAAACACATCTTCTGCTGATAACGCAGCTGCCAGCAAAACAATCAATATCCCCAATGTATGTGTTTAAGTAAAGTCAAAGATATTTCTTATTCTTACTAAACCTTATATTGCAGTTATATTTTCACAAGTGGAAGTACTTCAGCTCAACTTTCCTTCAAACCATTTGATGTTTAGAACATTTCACTCTATTTTGCACAAACTTCAGCCCTTGCAACATCACAACTTTAAAAAGGAAGCAGCACTGCTTGCATTTGCATGAAAGGTTTCCGAAAGCTTGATTTACATGGCATGAAACAATGAGAGCTGGAATAAAGTTCTGACATGTATAATGTGACACGTTCGTACACATTTCCATTTGCTTCATTAATTAATGTTCAGACAACACAGGCAGGAGTCTGAAGCATAAAAAATCCTCCAAAACACTCCAGCGCTGAGCAATTTTCAACAGTAAAAGCTTTTATGCTGCAGCGTCAAGATCTCTGTTCAAGGCTTCAAACTCCTACTGCTGCTGCATCATGAATAGAGAGTAGATGATGTGAACTGAGGACCTGAAGATGCTGTTGGGTTTGAAGGTCCAAAACTGCAGCCCTGCAACATGCAACCTGCATGCAACCTGCATGTCCACTTGAAGGGAAACCTACATTTTTATAAGCTTTTAGTAACTTTGGTGCAGCACTGTTGCTCTGACTGCAGCTAAAATCCACACTTTGTGAGTCTCTCCTAAACAATTTGGCATTTCAACCATTTTCCAAAATAAAAATGTATGATTTTATTTAGTCTCTGTTCAACCATTCCCTATCAAGCAACCAGTAGGCATGTAGATATTCATTTAATTAATACTGATTCTACCGGACCTAGTAGTCTGGTAGAATCGGTTTAAAAAAATTGCAGTATTTTCAGCTGGTGTGGTTCACGTTCTCACTGCATTTTGTCAAACGAACCAAACCATTTGACACCGTTCTTAAGTTCAAATTAAATTAATGCCAGAATCCAATAAGACATTTTTTAACATCCTCTTTGGTAGCAGGATGTATCTAAAAAAATCCGTTCACTTCATTTGGTTCCCAGCAAACTTCTGTAGCTGAGCAGATCCCTTTAATCTCCATTTCCCACACTTCCTGTGTCTTAGAGTCCAGGTAAAGCTGCAGAACCAATACATTTGTCCTTCAGAACATGACACCTTAGCCTTACTGATGAGCCATTTAACATCACTGTGAAGGAACAGCAGTTAAACGAAAGGCCCCTTGTGGCTTTGGTAAGTGCGTGTCAAGCCTGGAGGAGACAGTAATACTTCACATTGACAGGTGGAAGGATGAATAATGAGAAGTTTTGCATTTCTTTCTGTATAATGCTAATCCCTCTGCATTTTCATTTGCACTGCCTCTCGCTCTCTCCGGAGAATTATCAGAGTCTGCGCAAACTTCTGCAAACTCATATCAAAGGTCCATTCATCAGGACTAGAAGATTAGAATATCTCTGGAAAAATCATTTTAATAATTAATTTCAAAAAGTGAAACACTTTATGAAGATCTGTTAAACAGTGTGATACATTTCAAGTATCTATTTCTGTTAGTCTTGTTGATTATGGCTTAGAGAAAAATAAAATAAGGAAGAATCTTTTATTTCAGAAATGTTCTGGGGTTTATATGACAGGGAAAGTTGAGTGGGAGGAAAAAGTGTGGGGAAGTAGAGATACCAAAGAGTGAAAAGCGTCACACATAGATGTTTTCAGGACATGGGATAAATCAGTCACATTCCTGGACTTAAGCAACATCTGAACCAGAGTAAATGTCAGGAGTCTCTTACCTGAGCTGAGCAGATGTTATTTGTTTATTTATTTTAGTTAAATTTGATTAAATAAAATAAATTGGTAAGCTGATTGGGGAAAAAATCTGATTTTTAACAACAACCTGTTTAGAAAATATGAAAACATTATACAACAAAATATCGTACAGCAGACATAAAATAACATAAATAAAAAAATTAAAAAGTAAAAATGAAAATACAACCATATTCATCCTGACTTAAGGTACAAGATAAGTCAGCAGTTTTAAAAGCAGGTACTCTGATCATATACTGTAGGTTTTTACAGTTAAAGGACTCAGGAATGGAAGAAGGATTTTCAGGATAAAAGTCACTAAATGAAATAATAATCAAATCAAATATAAAATGTTAGCCACAACTCAAAGTATTGATTTTTTTAACTGATGTTTAATTTCATTATTATAAAACAGGACTATTTTTTCCTAAATGAAGCAAAATATAGGAGCTACTGACATTGTTTACTTTTTACAATGTTATTTGGAGAGATGAAACCTAAGCAGAAACTTTTGCACCATACCTGGAGAGCACAAGTACTGACAAGCACAGAGGTGGCGGGTTAATGATCTGGGCTTGTCAACGTGGGAAGCCACATACTTGATTAGAAATACCAGTAAAATCACGTAAAGAATATAAAAAAGACTTTGAAGAACAAAGAATTGTTCAGAGTCTCCCTAAAATATTACAAGATTATCTGTTTCTTCAGACACATAATGCAAAAAACATAATCCTAGTTTAAAACTTTTGCACATGACTGGAAATGAATAAATGAGTGGAAATGGGGAACAAGAGTAAGCACATGTAAACACTGTGCCTTGTTGTTACTATGATTTAAAAACTGCAGGTCTTTTCCTCTTGATTGGATTTGAATTCTCAGTGGCAGCAGAGCGAGAACAGGAGCATATTGACAGAAATGACAAAACAAATGACTTTCATCTGTTTACCTACCAGAGGCTCAGAACCTTGCATCAAATATGACGGAGATGTAAAGCTTTGACTTGCATACCAAGGTTGGAGAAGAAGATAATTATTTTAAATGCTTCTTTCATCTGGTACATCCATTGTACTCATGCAGATAGAGGAAGAAGCTGTAGGTGTTTCTACAAATACACAGAAATGTTTAAAGAAAACACATTTGTTAAAAAGCATGAAAAGCTTTACTTTAGTCATATCTTTTCAGTTATTAGCATTTTTCAATGAGAAAACCTTTTCATCTGCTTATTAATGTGCTTGAAGCAGCAGCATTAGAAAAATCATGTTTTATATATACATACAAATTTTGCTTCCTCTCTCTCTCTTTTTAGCCATCATTTTGTCAGGCCTTGCTCTGCATCTGTCCGCTCACACAAAGACAAAGAAGACAGAGAAGGTTTCAGACAGCGCAGCCAAAAACAGCCTTGGAAGCACTTCTGTGCAGCCGGCTGTTTTGTTTATGGGAACTTCACCAAGAGATTCTGCAAACAGCTGCAGTCACTGCGGCATGGCAGCCAGGAGCGCCTTCTCTGCCTCACAGCGCGAGGAAAGGAAAACCGTTCTCAGGAAGAGCCACATGTAGGTAGTGTGGACACGGAGATCGGTGCTGGATGGCGAAGAGACGGCAGATAGGAAGGGTTTAAAGCATCTGAGCTGCAGGAAGCCATGATGAGGGCAAGGCTGCTGGAAAAGGGCTGGGAAGTTATTTTATGTTTTATTTGTCCTACCAAAGTTATGTTTTTGTTTTAAATGTTTCCAACAATTACAACACAAGTTTAATTTGAACTTCTGAAGGAATAGCTGCTAACGCCCTACTTCCAGGATATATCTTGATGTTTGAGGCCTTTCGGCCTACTTCGTGTTGTCAGACAGGTTCTGCTTTAGCGACTTTCTGATTGTACAGGTCTGACAGAAATTAGTTCAGGATTTGGCTGGTAAATTGAACTCAGCTTTTCAACAAATGTGATTCAGTTCAAATTTTTCACAAGGGACCAGGCTGGTTTTTCATTCAATGAATGTAATAATGATTTAAAACGTTTTTTTGTTCTTGTTGCAGTAACTCATGGAATATTTGTGTAACTGTCTGAAATTAATATGATCTACTTTGATGTATTTCCTAAGTATTAAGTTTTAATGGCCGTCTATTTATCATTGCAATTAAGATGGCTTGTTTATAAAGATGTTCTGAGCTGCAGTACTGACCTTAATCCAGCACAAATCTTAACAGATTAGCACTTATTTTGGTTTAAAATGAGTTTGGTGAGTTGACACATGGTGGTGTTTCAGTTGCACCACCATGCAGCTATTTAGAAACAGAGGAAATCTGCAAAAGGACAAATACTTTTTCATAACACTCTAAAGAAAAGGGAAAATAAAAATAACTGTTAATTGTTGTTGAAAAACTGACTTGTGACAAAATAAAAATACTGTAGAAACTAATTTGGTTCAAATAAATAAAAACAAACCTTAATACAACAAACTCCAGCATATTTGTGGTTCAGAATTTTTCACTTTTACCTCCAAATTATTAGTGGAAGACTAATATGGCTCCCACTGTGTGTTTTAATGCATATTAAAATAGATTTTGTGTTTAAAATATTAAAACAGGCAGATAGAAGTGTTTTTAGAGAGGATTTTGCTGTTTGTAACAATTAATGGACTGTTGTGGTACCAAACCTCCACCAATCCCAGGATCCATTGTAATCTCTAAAGGCAATTAATAGGAGGCTTTTATTATGAAATTTAACTTTTAAAAAATCTATTTAAAAGTCTAAATAGTTTTTCTGAGACATTTAAATAATAATGGCTTGAAGCTCCTGAAAACTCCAGAATGATTCATCAATAAATCTTTAGACAAACAGGAAAAGAAATGTCTTGATTTGCTTTATTTGATAAATCACTGACTTGTCTTTGAATTGATTATAAAGTGTTTATTCATTCTTCTGTTTTATATAAACATGCTTCATCAGATCCATGCAGACATTAGGTAAACTGTTGAAGAACGGCCTCATTACGTGCTGAAAGTATTGACTGTTGTATCATTTATGTCTGCAGAAGCGGCGTGGCATCCACCATGCAGCGATGCCACGCTTCTTCAAGCTCATGTCAACAGAGAGAAAGTGAGCAGCGAAGCATCATTTACCAAATGGAAAGCTTCAGAGAGAAGTATAGCCTCTGTCCTGTTTCTTCTCTCTGCTCGAATAAATCACCGTCATTGTCACGACGACTGGAACGATTCCAGCTTTAAAAGGCGTGCCAGTCCGGGGAGACAGAAAATGCAAACGTTAACATATTCTTGTCTGGAAACTTCACTGGTTTGATCTGGCAGCCAATACGTTCAGATCGCACCGGCGCTACATGATGTGTTTTGCAGTCTACAAAGCAGCGCAGGCCTTTCTGACCTCTTATTCTACAGTATGAAATAAAAATCTTCATGAGCTTAAATAAATGTTTCAATAGAAGCCCACAAGCTTGAGAATAATCTTTGTGAAAAAAGAAAGAAAAAAACATAATGTGATTTTCTGCATTCTTGCAGCTTTACTGTGAATATAAATCCTGAACTTTGCACAAATCCAATCAGCACAACGGTTAAGGATAATGTCTGAGGTCACTAACTCTTAAATGGTTGCATCCTTATCTACTTCTAAACACATCAACCAAACTCTGATAATGCACCATGTTTACTTTAACCCAGCCTGATTTTCTCTCTCCAGTTTGGGCTCTCAAAGCACCAACTTGGACAAAATGGGAAGCCAAATGTCTGAAACTTGTTCTCTTCTTCGGTAGACCTGCTGGAAGTCGCTCTGGGTCAGTTCCTTAGACTTGTGCACTTGAAAACCTTGACGACACATTGAACTCTAAAACAAGGGATTCTTTGTAAAACAATGTCCCACTGATTGATTTAATTACCTTTTTCCAGGCCAAAACATTGACTCAGAAAATCTATGTATTCACCTCACTTACTGTTTGCCTGCATACTGCAAATTAAAAAAAAAAAAAAAAGCACAAGGGTTTTGCCTTCTTAACCTTTGGCCTTTTGCCTTGATAAAAGGTGAGACTTTGTGGGCAGTGAGGTCATGAAACACAGTGAAGCTGTTGAAATGAAAATAAAGATGAAATAAATATAAACTTGATTTGTGGGAATCTTGGGCCCCCTGACAAAAAATGTAATTTAATTGCAACTGCCTTGCAAGCCTTTACTGATAACTAGCACAATATTTACTGCTCATGAATTTTACATCCAACAGTCCGCATACAGTATGCAAGTAGGTTGCTTAAGTTTTTTCTATTAGTTTTAGATTACTGAAATGTCTCTCCCCATGAGCAACAGTCATAGGCAACATGCAAAATGTACATGAAGCAATCCAGACTTCTCAAAAAATGCTATGTAGTTGCATTTTATTCAAGCTGCAGTATATAACTTTAATAAAAAACTAGTTTTCTCC
This sequence comes from Brachyrhaphis roseni, assembly GCA_903066815.1. Classification (NCBI taxonomy): domain Eukaryota; kingdom Metazoa; phylum Chordata; class Actinopteri; order Cyprinodontiformes; family Poeciliidae; genus Brachyrhaphis; species Brachyrhaphis roseni. The sequence continues at coordinate 17,519 of CAEFZY010040591.1, forward strand.
ATATTTGTTAAAGCTGTCACCATGTCGTGCCAGTTTGTTATGAGACAGATAATGTGTGAAAAAGCTAAAGTAATGCAACATTCCGGCCAAAACAACCAATCAACTTTATTCACTCTGCTAAATGTGCTAATGGTGGATGAGCAGCACCACGTGAGATTGTGATTGACAGCACTAAAACTCTCCTGCCACTGATTGGTTGTTTTTAGCACTTTGAGAAAGCAGAGGAAATAGATTTTTCACAGATTATCTCTCACACCATACTGTCACAACATAATGACAGTTTTAACAAATATGTGAAGAAATATACATATTTTTATAAAAGTTACATACTGCAGCTTTAATTTAACGTAGGAGAGGACGGGTCAGGAGGGACGTGGGTTAGAGCTGCTGCTGACTGACTCACCTGTTGTTAAGTGGTAAAAGGTACAGGGACACGTATATGAATATCAATATATGAAGATCTTGGTCATTTTTTTTCTTAATTTATTAAATGCTAGTGAAATGAAGGTCACCGTCAAGCAGGAACCATTTCATGCAGATCCCGGGGGGAGGGGGGGGGATTCAGGGCAAATATGGATGTGTGTTTTTGGTCTGGGAGTGGGAACATTAAATTTTTACTGCTAAAAACAATCTTATAAAATAAAATACAATATGATTCATTTTGTAATTGACAGGGTCCCAATTTTTTTTATTTTATTTCTATGAGCAAAAAGTAAATAAATAAATTGTGGAGGGCCCCCTGTTGGTCAGGGGCCCTTAGAATTGTCATAACAGATTTCTTTATTTGCTACAGAAATTAAAAAATATATTTAAGCATTTATCATGTGATTTAATTCTGTAAATATCAATGTTCTTTTTTTATTTAGAGAATTGGTGATCTTACACCTATTGGTGGTTATGATCTTATCTCAATGACTGAAGCTTCATTTTTAAATTATTGTTCAACGGTAAAACATGAAATTGGTCCAAGAGACCAATTAGTTACGGATTCTGTGCCACTAAATCAGCTTCAACCTAAGAAACTGATTTAGTGTCATCTCTTCAGTCAGGGGCAAAACCATCATCTCAGAAGTGAGAGGGGCAAATTTTATCTGAGCTATTTATTATTGTCTCACATTTAATCTCTCCTCTACTTAGTGGCTAAAACCAAATCACTAACAGCCACAATGCAGCACCAGGCAGTCCAGCAGAGGTGGGTAGAGTACTCAAGAAAGAGTAGCTCTGCTTCAACATCTTTTTACTAAAGTAAAATTAAAAAGTAGCCATCCAAGAAATAACTCAAGTAAAAGTAAAAAAAAGTATCTAGTAAAAAATCTACTCAAGTAACTGAGCAAATTATTAACCATTAATTTTTTTTAAATTACATGATCAGATGGACTAAAATATAATGTTAAGTGGAAATTTTGGTATTTTAAGAATCAAAATGAACAAATAAAAACAAAATCAGGAAAAATACATTTTTCCAAATCGGTTTATTTCAATAAAAAAAAAAACTTTAGAGACTTTGAGACCTTAACAAAAACTGCAGGTCTGTGTTTGGTTAAGTTTTGATTAACACATGTTTGTTTTTTACTCAGTGAAGTTAGAAAATCCAGACATTTCACTCAGAGTAGAGATACTTCAACATAATATTACTCAAGTTAAAGTAAGTGCAGGATAGTAAAAATACTTGCAAAAGTAAATATTTTCAGAACGTTGCTAAACTAAATGCAATTGAATAAATGTATCTAGTTACCCAACTCTGCTTCTATCCAATATGATACTGCATATGTTTGGTAAATATATAGAGTGTCTGTGAAAGATGAATAAATGAAAGTGTGCAGATACCATTCAGCAAAGCATTTAAAGCCCTGATGGTGGAAAGTGAATGAGAACGGGACTGTCAGGGTATCGCTGTGCATCAACGCCTTCCTGCTTCCCTCCATGGGCTGCACGGCTTCTCTGTGGCCCATTCGGTTGCAAATGCCGCCTGATCTCAAAGCGAAATGCTGATTCTTGGTAAACTATGACAAGGCCTATTACACAGATGGATAACTGCTTTCGTTGGGGGAACAGAGGCCAGATGCACTGAGCCATGCTTCCTGTCAAGTGTCCCTCAGCAGCAGAGGCCTGTTAAAAACACTTCAGCTTCAGAGGTGCCAGCTTTTTAGCCGGGGTGTCCAAGTTACAAAGTACTGTTACTTAATTCCAATTACAATGATCTATGGTGTACAAGAGTGACTGGTAGGATGCTGCAGTCTGGTAAAGGCTAAAAGCAATCCTACATGGCTTCTAACAGGAAGAATCTACTTTATCAAACCGTTTCTCACAATCAGCCATGTTTTGTTTCAACGGTTTTTATCCAACAACAGGGGAGGAAAAGAACACAGTACACTTGGACTTTGACTGGGCCATATTAACACAGGTTTTTATGCTTTGATCTAGACCAGGGATGTCCAAACTTTTTGCCACGTGGGCCAAAATCATCGAGTCACAATGATGCGCGGGCCGAGAGAATAAAACTAAAATTAAACAAATGAAGTA
>CAEFZY010040604.1:0-27641 GCA_903066815.1 Brachyrhaphis roseni
TGCATTTCATTCGGGGGTGTTTGCGTCTCTCTTTTTTGTTTGCGTTTTCTTTTTTGTTTGCTGCATTTCATTCGGGGGTGTTTGCGTCTCTCTTTTTTGTTTGCCGCATTTAATTTGTGCGCGTCTTTTTTTTGTTTGCATGTTTTCTCTTTTGCTGCGCATTTGCACCTGTCGGCCACCGTAGACATCACATACACAAGCAACAAATAATTTAAGGACATGCAGCACAAAGTTCACAAGAAATTCAAATGTGAATATGCACTGTGAACAGTGCATATTCACACTATTCACACTAGTTTTTACCACACTAGTTTTTACCAAGAAAATAACTAATTCACAACTAATACCTTTACTGTCTGCAGCATTTTCTGCGAATAACAGATTTGCAACAGGTTGTTAGATGTACAGTAGCTTGTGAAGAAGAATATTTTTAAAATATAAAAAATATTTTAAAAATATACACTGAACCATTTCATTGGCTCAGTGTGGCCAATGAAATGCCACACTGAGCATTTTATTGGCCAAGCACAACGTAGCGATGTCAGAATAGTCTTCTAAGAATCATTTTTGTTTTAACTCGCATCATTTCATAGAAAAATATATTCCTTTCTAAATACAAGTCAATAACTGCTAACATTTGCTAATGAACTATAAACAGGCCCAACTTAAGACGGTTTTCAAATAGTTCTACCGGGTTGTTTGGCAAAACTAGTGTTAATAGCTAAAAGCTAAGTTGCTAAAGGTGAAACTAAGACAATTAGCTAAGGAATAGGGCTAGTGAAACATGTTAGGTGCTTCTATATGTGTGAAATAGAAATGAGAATGTCAGATAGTTTATTCAGTTGCAAAGGTGACTTTTCTACTACATGACTGATTTTTCCCTTGTTTTATTTTTTTTGACAGATTTATATGAAGAACCTGAGAAAGGGGCAAGTTGCTGTAACTTCACTATTTTTCTATGCATTAAATCTATTCAATCTTCTCTTCATACAGCCTCTTTCCTCGTTGTGTCCTTCCAATAATTACTCAATAGGAACAGTAATATGTGTAGTTTCCTTATAATTTTTGTCACTTTTACAGGAACCGTCTACACCTACACAGAGAAACAGGTCAGTTTTAGACTTTATTGCAGTATATCCACATGATTTGTTACTTTTTATACTTTATGTGTAATCCTAAAGTTGACAGAAAATTGTATACAATTGAGTAAAACTGGATGGAAAATGTTCATAAAGACACATTTTCAAGTCTTGCTACACATTCGTAGTTGGATTTAAGTTGGGATTTAAATAGGAAACCATTTTATTTAACCCATGTCTGGATGTTGTGTCAACATTTAAGGATGTGGTTATAATGTGAAACATTTTAAGGGTTATTAATGCTTTTGACAGAAGAACATTCTTGCAATATTTCCTTTATATCATTCACAAATACGCAAATTGAAAGAACTGAACCCCAAAACGTTATACAAAATGCTTAATGTATCTTTGAGAAAAGTATTTCTTCTTCAAGAATCTCTCATTTATCTGGTCACAAGTTTGAGAAATATTAGTTGATTAAAAAAGCTACAACTGCAGAAAAAATATGTTTATAATTACTAATTATAAAATCATGGTGGCATAGTGATGAAACAGTGTATAATACTTGTTATTTCAGTCAGATTTAAATAGCGATTTGTTGTTCTATACAGTATTATTTCCATTAATATTCCTCATTTTGTCTTGTTACAACCACAAATATCTGTGTTCTATTTGGATTACATAAAAATAGTGCATAATTGTGGAGTGGAAGGAAATAATAGAGAATTTTTTTCTTTACATTTTTGAACATTTAAAAACTGCATGCTCTAATAGGCTTCAGATTTGAGCAGATTCCCATTACAGTAAGACAAGTTTAGCAAACTTAACAGCCAAAACTACAACAGAATGATTTGATTACAGCATTTTCAGATATTACAATGGCCCAGTCAAAGTTCTGACCTATATTCCATTGAGAACAAGTCACAGTTATTCATTCATTCCAACCAAGAATAGTCGAAAGCTTCAATAGATGTGTAAAGGCAATAGAGGCATTGTAGTAAATCTGCACACGCTTTTCAGATTTTTATTAGAAAAAATAATAATAATGTGAAATTTTTCTTTAACATCACAATTATGCTTTAATTTATGTTAAATTAGGTTAAAGTTTGTGGGTTTAACATGAAAAAATTGCAGAAACGTTCAGGGGGGGTTGAGTAAGTAATTAAAATAGTTCTTCTCTTTTATTTTATAATTATGAAAAACTTCATAAATACATCTAACATCATTTTTTTTCTCTTTATAGATTTCGTCCACCTCCTTTCAAACCGGGTCCTTCTTTACCAAAACCAACACCCAGGTAGGAACCGACCCTAAGTAACTACGTCACTAAATCGTTTGAGTCGCCATGACAGACGTAGGAAGTGAAGGACAAGACTGGAGTATTATTCAGAGCAACTGAAATAGTTTTTGCCAGTTTATTAATGGCTTTTACTTGTTCGAGTCAAGCTAATTTGTCTATGAAGGTAACACACCTGGTTGGAGCTCATAGACGGCCGTATTTACAAAATAGCTGAAATAGCTAGCTTAGAAACCGACCCATACCTCCTCTCTCCTGACATTTTGATCAAATTACCGACTTTGCCTGATTTCAATCCACATAATTTATAACATTATGTCATAAACAGTGTTTGCTTTTACACCTGAGCAGCGTTGAAAAGGTACAACAAACGAGATGCTAACCAGTTTTTTGGGTGTCGGTTTTGGCTACATGACGCGGCATTGTCTCCATGGTTACTAACGATTACACACGTACCTTTTCCGTAATGCGATATTTGATATCTTTTTAATCGAACTTAATGTATATAAAAGTTAAGCTTCTTACCTTTACAAAGGTGTGAAGCCGACCGCGCATCACATTATGAGCATTTTAAAGTGAAATCAACTAAATAGAAGCGATATTAGGTCTTCTTCTTTTTCTTCTATTTTATGGTGGTTGACAAGCAAGGTATTGATGTGCATTACCGCCATCTACTGGACTGGATATGTTACCCCACACCCAAAACAAAATAAAAAAATTAAAAAAGAAAAAAAAGGTTACATATGTCTGTTTTTAGACTAGCTTTAAAGGAGAGCATTGGTTGTTTGACGTCTGTCATGGCGGAGTGGGCGGAGCTCTAGAGGGTGTGACGTCACGTACAAAGGGTCAATATCTCAAACTAAAGCTATTGTTTTGCTAACACTTTACTCATACCAATCTGTTTTTACAGGCTGAATAAATGGGGACCCACGCTTCCTGTAAGTGTCATCAGCTGTTGAACAGTAGATTTAAGATATTTGACAGCTGAACTTGGACACAAACTGCATATATCTTTCAGATCCAGCAACCCACAGATGATGATCAATATGAACTTTGTGACCTAGATAATAGTGAGTATTAGTGAGTCAAAAACGTGGGCTTTTTGTAAACAATATGCAACTTGAGTAAATTAGAACAGAAAATGATATTTTAAGTTGCACTGTTTGCCCGCTCACAGGTCCAAGTCATGAACCTCCAGGCGGTCCTCCCCCTCGTCTACCTAAACCTGTACAGAAAGAGTAAGCATTACTCACCCTGGAAACACATCATTTACTTGATGACAAGGTTAAAATTGTATCTGATCTGTTTACAGGAGGTCACCAAAGCCGCCTCTATTGCCGGTAAGAATATGCTGATAAATTAGCAACAGTCTTGTAGACCAGAGGTGTCCAAACCTTTTTGTATTAGGGCCAAGAATGTCAGGATGAGAGCACTTAAGACATTTTTTGTTTTTATCTCTCCATAATATACTAAATGCACAAGCAAAGTAGTTAAAATTTTGGAGATCATTGTCGATCCAAAATGTAAACACAGTCTTGGACAGTTGCTGTTTTAAATGACAGGTAAATATTTTCAAAAACTTTTGGGGGGATTTATTGTCCTCAATATCTATAAAAAAAAAAAAAAAGACATCCTTTATTTTTTTTAAGATTTTATTTGTCTGTAAAAATCTCAAATTAATCACAAATTTGCTACATTCTAGAATTATGGACCGAGAGCCCAAACTAAATCCTGCAGAGGGCTGCAAATGGCCCCTGGGCCACAGTTTGGACATCCTTGTTGCAGTCAATGCTTTTTCTTTGTGACTTGATTTTCACCTTATGATGCCAACCACTAATAATGTGTCTTATTGCAGAGACAAGACATGAAACCAAGACAATTTGAAAGTAAGTGAATTCAATTGAAAGATTCTTAGTGCTATGTTTATTTATTTTTTCTCAAAAAAATAAATAAATAAAACTGTTTTGTTAATAGTGAAATAATCGGCCAATGGAACAAGAACTGGGTTGCTAGGTAACAGCTCAGAGCTTGGCTGGCATTGCTAGGTAACAATTGTGTAGTAAGTGAAATTTCCCAGTGCAACTAAAACTTTTTCATCAGTATTAAGGGATTATTTACTTAAAACAAGCCTCTATAGTTTAATCAAAAATTACTTGTAAGTTAGTTTTGTCTTATTTCTAGTGTTTTTGCAGTATAATTTGTGTTTTTGCAGTGTAATTAACAACAGAAGTGAGCCAAAAGCAAGTTACATGAAAACAGAAACTGGACTTAAATACAATTAATTATACAATAACTTAAAATAAAACCATCACCCTGCATATATGTGTGAATAAAAACTAGAAACAAGCATCAAAGAACAAACATTAAGCATCTCTTACACAAGGCATGTAAAAATTAACATTTATGGATATGTTACAAATTTATTCCTCTTGGTTCTAGCATTGCAAAATGTGAAAAGTTGAAAGTGTGTGAATAGTTCTGCAAAGAACTGCAGATGTTTATTTTTGGGAAACCATCATTACGCTAATAACTAAGTAGAAAGGCAGCTAATTTCAGGATGTCTGCATTTTCAAAGGTTCCTCCCTGCCTGTGATGCACACAGAACAGAAACCCTCTCCTAAAGCTTTCTCACTGGATCTAAAACGACCAAAGTAAGGCGCTCTACACTCACATTTTACATTTATACTTCACTGATAATGAATTGTCTTTAATCACAGCTTCTGCCTGTGTATTTACTGCATTTTGCTGATTTGTTTTTTTGTTTTTTTTTACTTCCTTGCAGAATCCCCCTGCCACAGTTTACACCACCCAGTAAGTTCTGATCCATAAGTTCGCAACCATTCACACTAAATTTCTGTTTTTCCAAATCAACTGATGCAAGTTATTGTCCCAGAACCAGCTGAGCGGGGATGCATTGCTGCTGAAAATGGGTCAACAGACCAGGACAAGGTGTGCTTTTACATCTACTTTTACATAAAGAGTGTTGATTTAAATGTTTCAGCTCTGTAACTGCTTTAATTTCAGGATGCAGATGTTTATCACAAACCCTGGTTTGCCAACGGGTGTGACCGCAAAACAGCAGATGATGCTTTACTGCGATCAAATAAGGTTTGAATGGATGAGAGCGCGTATGAAAGTGTTTGTCCGTGAAAGCCGTAGGGGTTTACTGGGAGTGTTTTCTGTTTCAGGACGGTGCGTTCATGGTGAGAAAGAGCTCGGGTCAGGATGTGCAGCAGCCTTACACGTTAGTGGTGTTTTACAATGGCAGAGTCTACAACATCCCGATCCGCTTCGTGCCGAGCACCAAGCAGTACGCACTGGGGAGAGAGAAGAAGGGAGAGGAGGTACAGCACCTTCATTTGGGCTGCTAACATCAGACTACTTTTAAATTCACTGCAGACACATTTGTCTTGAAGAGGAATGTCATATTCATGATGTAAAATTCACATTTTGCCTGTTTTGTGCTCCCATTTGGATCTCAAATTTAAAAACACATGCATCTGTTGTTGACAGTAAATTAATATTTTTTGGTGTCTGGAAAATGAGCCTTTTCAAAAACGTCTGGGGAAAAAAAAATTGCAAGAACTGCCTGTCACCTAGCAATTCCAGCAAAGCTGGAGTTCAGCAACCCAAGCTGAACTCCAGCACATTGGGTCAGTTGGTCTTACCGCTATACAATGGCTGCTGGAGAAAGCAAATGTTTAGTTGTTGGCTTGCCATCCAGAATACACTTGGTGCATTCTTGGTGGTTGTGCAGGAGGCTCTAATTCTGCTTTTCAAAGGTGTACAGATGTTCTATGGAACAAAGAAAATTCAAAATGACTCAAACTTGTCCACTTATTTCTTGCTTTTACAATTCATTGAAACGTTTTGAACGCCTCAACAATAAATATGTTGAATAAATTAAACAACCTTATGCAGATGACAAGTGTGCATTTAAATGTCCTAATATAATCAGATATATGGGAATATTTTTGTCACTAAGCATCACAGCATTCAGGCTTTAACATATCTAGGTCAAACTAATAAACCGGTTGTTTTTCTCTGTGTTTTACCCTTCAGTTCTTCAGCAGTGTCTCTAGCATCATAGAAAACCACCAGAAGAACCTGCTGGTTCTGATCGACAGCCAGAGCAACACCAAAGACGCCACCAAGCTGTTTTTTCCTGTAAAGCCGTAGATGAGCGTCTCAGTTCTTTCACTTTGCATCTTTACGGCCCGTTTTCAACGTGTTTCCAAGTACAACACAGAGCTGCAGGTGATGGTAGTTTGAAACCGACCAAGAACTGCTCAAGAGCTTCCTGCAGGATTCCACTGCAGTCCTGGTTCTTCCACATGGAGACATTTACAAAAACTAAATTAACGGGAAGGTTTTAAAGTAATATCCTGGATGCAACTTTTTCTTCTTCTTCTTGTGGCTTTATGTGGAGTTTAGTTAGTTCTTCATTATTACATTTTCCTCACTTCCAGCTATACTTTCCCACATTGTGACCATTATCTTGCTGTATAATGCAACTTGCCTGTTTCACTGAGGGAGTTTTTTCATTTGTAGCACATCCTGATCTCTCTATGATCATGCTTGATGAGTTTTTGCTCATAGTTTTTTGTTTCTTTTTAAGCAACCGGTTATTGTTGTTCACTCTTCCAGTAAAAATCCTTCTTGTAAAGTGTACAGTTTATTGCTTTTCTTACCACCACCTGTTTTATTATTACCAGTTTCCATAGTTCTCTAAATGAAAAACAATTACAAAGTATGACACTGCCGCTATCCTTCCTGCGCTTTAGAGCATTTTGGAGGTAATTATAGTTTTGCATTTTTACCACCAATAGTTTTCTTTAATCAGGAACTTTACTTAACAATAGATGTTCATTCTTTCATTACAGATTATTTTTGTAAAATATATGAAGTTCTGTTTTGTAGGTTTGTTTTGGTGCTGTTTTTGTTTTCTCATATTGTAATAAATGCTCCTGTTCGTTTTCTGGTGCTATAGAGCAAGTTTTTATGTTTTCTTCCAATAGTAATTTATATGCGTTTCTTATATTAAGCTTTCAAATTTTTGCATATTTTCTGATGATTTTTTGGGTTAAAACGTTTGTTTTTCATTCAGTGGGAAGAAAATCCAGATATAATAAAATAACTCAAGTGAAAGTAAAAAGTACAGCATAGTAAAAATACTCCTAAAAGTATATTTTTGAAAAAAGTTACTCAAGTCAATGTCACTAATTACTACCCAACTCTGGATATATAACAGATTTTTAAATCTCTGTTCTTCAAAGCACATTGATATCTGTAATATTGCAATTTGTAACAAACTATGAAAAAGAAATGGCAGCATTATGCTGTGGGATGCGCAGCAGAAACTCTTTATTCAATAAATTAGAATATGCATTCAGAACTTTATGAAAATTGACAACCTTTAAGCAGATATTAGCCATACTTTCCATTAAGACTACATTTATGTATTTAAAATGTTATCTTATGTGAAGTCAAGTTTATTTGTTTAGCACATTTCAGCAACAAGTTTAAAGTTCACAAAAATATCAGTCACCAATTATGAAACAAGCAATAAACTTGACATTTTGTCAAACATCCTCAAAATCATCAATACATGTGAAATATATTGATCAATGTTCCAGTTTTTATTAATCAGAACTCAAAAGTAGATCAAAACAGGTGGGCTTTTAGTCAGTGTTTTGGCTGTTTTTCAGTTTTCTTAAAGTTTGTGGTGCACAGAAGCTGAATTCTGCTTCTTCGTGTTTGGTTCTGGTTCTGGGGATGGAGAGCAGACCAGAACCAGAACCAGAAGAAATGAGTGGTTTGACACAACAACAGATGTGATATTATATAATAATTTTGAATATCTTACTTTTATTAGCTGTAGGTGGAAAATCATAATTAACAAAAAATAAAGGCTTTCAAACATTCATCTGTTTGTAATTAATCAATATAAAGTAAATAAATGAGACCTTTTAATAACATTCTAATTTATTGGATTACAATATTGTTCAGGAAATAATATCTACAGCTTTCAACCATGTTTTGTTTTCTCTACAATTTTTGTGGTTAAGATAAGAACGTTTATGGTGTGTAAACACTTTTACAGGCTCCGCGTGTTTAACTCTGATCTTAATCTGCTTTCTATATGCGACAGCTGTTGCAGTGTTGTCTCTTTAAACAATCCAAATGACTCAACGTGTGAAACCAGCAATGATATGCAGTTAGAAATGTGTTGCCTGCAGGTGCGCTACAACTAGGAGGAAGTAAGAAAAGTTTACAACCCGTACCCAAACGTCAGCTGTCTCGTAATTTCATACTTCCCAAAAGCTAGCACGTAGAACCAAAGAAGCAGACGGAGTCAGAAGAATCTTTAACTTGTGTTTTATTAGGATTTTTCATGCTCAGTCAGGAAACAATCCATTGAAATCAATGAGGAATGAGACAGTGTTGCTGCAGCAAAAGGGAGCTGGACTTCTTACTTCAACAGTTACTGTAAAAATTTTAATAAAAATGTTTCGACTCATATCATCGCCACTCAAAAACAGCAAGTTTCATTCGTAATGCCATCACACCCATGCAGTTTTATTGCATTGTCATAATTTCCAGGCACTTGGTGAATATTCTCAGGTTATTTATTTTTACAGTACCTATAGCGGATTATATACAAGGCTAATCTATTTAAATTTAAAAAGAAATCATTGAAAACAGGGATTTTTGCACACATTTCCCATTTAAATAAGGGGCAGTGGCTACATTAGGGAAACAAAGAGCCACAGCAGGATTGTCAAAGGCTAAGGCCTAAAAAGGTGAGGTAAAGGGCGGGAAAATACATTTTATAGTGCAATTCAACAATTAGCATCATTTCAAGTCCTCAAACCTCAAATCTTCAAGAAATAAAACAAAAATCTAATCTGTTAAATCTTTTTTTTCTCTTTTTCTAAATCAATTTTGACGAGAAATAATTAAAAATTGTGACCAGGGATATTAACACCCACATGCATACATGCATGAAAAATAGAGCTCTCACAGTAAATAATATACTTTCTGAACATGATTCAAAGTTTATACAAAAGAATTTAGAAATACACAGATTCCTTAGAAATAATGCATAAAAGAAGCATTAAAAGACTAAATCTATGCAGGATAAATAAATGTTGAATAAGACAGCTTATTGTACTTTTTTGTTATTTTTATACACACATTTGGTATATCTGAGTAACTTACAGCATTCTGCCTCCAATAACATAAATATGACAGCTACCACACTGTGTAGTCTACCCGTACATAATCTGCTCCAAAAACAGACGGTATGGCAAATTAACAGATTACAGTGTTTTTATAAAATAATCCACATGACAGTGTACCTAAATCACCTTAAATAAAACCTTTTTGGAGGCAAAAAGACTCATAAAAATAAACTAAACTCTCTGTACTGAGCTTTTCTGGAAGAGAAACAAAAGGTAACTGTTTACCCTGAGAATGTCAACCTTCCAGGAAGCATCATCAATTTATTTATAAAATAAAAATACAAATAAAAAAAAAATCACAAGACAGATCTAAAACATTAATTTCACTACAAAAAACAAAATCTTGCAGAGTATTTTTGCTCTAGTCTCTAGTACAAATGTCTTAATATTCTTGAAATAAGACAAAACTAACTTACAACTAACTTTTTAGCAAAATATAGAGGCTTGTTTTAAGTGCATAATTCCTTAACATTGATGACAAAGGGCGAGTTCTACTGGCGTCGTTACCTAGCAACGCCAGCCAAGCCCAGCCCGTTACCTAGCAACGCCAGCCAGGCCCAGCCCGTTACCTAGCAACCCAGTTCAAGTTCCACTGGCAGATTATTTCACTTATAACAAGATATTTTCCCATGTTATAAGTGCCAATGAAACTAGCACTTTTTCATCAAGATTAAGGAATTACTGACTCAAACTAACTAAAAGGTTATCTGTTAGTTCTGTCTTGTTTAAAGTGTAGTACAGTATTTAAAAAATAAACTAAACCAAAAATACTTGGTGAGATTTTGTGCTTTTGCAGTGTTTTTTTCCAGATTTAATTTTCCTTCCCCCCACCCATCCAGTGTGTGTGACGTTTAAGACTTTTCACAGTTTGGCTTCCTCCAGTCCATCAGGTGGCGCTGCCGGTGGAGCATCATCTCCTCTTGGCTAGCGAACACCCGGCCGCAGAACCAGCAGGAGACCCTCGACGAGGCGTCCCCGCCGGGCGACGTCACACCCACGATTTCGTACTTTTTCCTGCTCACCCTCCGGAACTTCAGCCTCAGGGTGAACCTCTCCTGCACCGAGTTCTCGCCCTGATCGTCCGTCATCGCTGCCGCCCCGCCACCGCTCAGAACCGATAGAGCCCTGAGAGTCTGCCGGGAGAGCAGGACTCTCCGCACCTGCCTGTACTTGTTGACCACCTCCATGATGCGGGCCACCTGGGGGATGTCGGCGTCCGGGTGGTTCAGCACCACGACGGGCTGGTCTCCCGCCGGACGTTTGAAAGGCTGGGACGGATTTACAGCGACTAACCTCAGCGTTATCGGCTGATGTTTCGGAACCAGCTGCCACTGAGGCCTAGCCGCCCCCGCTGACGGCTCCCGCTGACTCGCTTCAGGTGACCGGACGCTGCTCAGGAGATGCTGGCTAAAATCTGAATGAAACGCCTCTTCGCATCTTGACCCTTCATCACTTTGCTCTGTTGAACGTTCAAGGCTCGAGTCCAAATTTGCCTCCACTGTAAAAAATAAAGATGATTAATAAAGGAAAAATTTATAGTAAAACAATATTATTCAACTATGTCTGTCACAATTAGCAGTAAATCAATTAATAGCATGATAAATTAAAATAGGCTTGATAATTTCCAATCATTAAAAAGGTTGTCTTATTTGATATTATTAAAAAGCAGACACTTTGTTTGTTTTTTCCTTGTTTTTGTTTTTTAAACAACAACATCCCTGCTACTTTTGCCTGTTTTCCTTGTTTAAGCTAAATTGATCAATATTTTTTAAATAGCAGGTATATACATTTTGCATTTAAGATATAAAAAAGACATTTGTCTGTAAATATGTTCTACCCAAACTTTTCCAAGTGGCATAGTTTTATTATTAATCACCTTTTCCTCTCAAATTTCTAATCAAGTATTCCAAAAACAAACAAATCAGCTCTGCACTGTACTGATGAGCTTTATGGATGTTGACGTTAGAAGTATTTTTTTAGACGCATCGTGTGTGTTGAAATGTTTTTTAAGGATAATTTTGTTTACAGAGATGTCAGTGTCCATTTTATTTGTTATTCCTTTGTTTATTTTGGATATTTTAAATGTCTTCCAGGTACAGTATAAAATGTTGATTAGAATTTAAAGTTTATTGATCTTTGAGAATAAAATGTTCTTGCGTTATTGTTATGTCATTACTGTTACATTGTTGCTATTTCTCAAAGCAACAATGTTGTTTATCGCAATTTATCTGGGACAATAAAATTTGATATTGTGACACTTTGTGTTCTTGTAATTGACAGGAAATTAAATATTATCCATTTCTGAACTAATTTTGTATTGTGCTTTGTCAGCTTAGTGTGTTTTTTTCTTTTTTGACTTGACTGAAGATAAAGTAAAAGAAAATATTGCGATAAAAAGTCCATATTATTCACCCATCTGTACTCTCTCTTCACAGAAAGTGGTTATCCGGTACTCACTTCATGCCTGCAGAGTTTGAACAATAAATTACTGTCTTACCATGTGGCGAAGAAGCAGCAGGACTTCTCTTCTCCTCCGTCTCCTCGTTGGATTTTTGTAGCGCCGGCTCTTCGTGTGGCGTCCCCACGTTGGTCACGGGATTCGTCTCGCTTGTTCCCTCAGCAGATCCGCTTTTGTCTGAGAAATCCTGCGACTCCTCTAGATCGTCTCGATGTTCATTTTCCGTCGTAGCATCTTCAGCTTCCGTTGGTTGTACAGAGTCACAGATTGCAGTTCGTCTAGACGGATCAGGAAGGCCCGCCGGGGAACCTTTGATGGAGTTTTGCTGAGGATTTGGCGGCTCCACATGACCATCGATCTCAACATGTTTTGGAGATGAAGAGCTTTCAGAAACCCACTGCTTCGCCTCCACCAGATTCTTCTTTATGACAATCTTTAAGACCTTTCCTTCTGGTTTTCTTTGCACTTTTTTAAACCTGGCTTTTCTTCTCCGCCGTCGTTTTTTCATCTTCCCCTCACTCTCATTTGGCAACTTTAAATCACTCGACTTGCAGATGCCCACGTCGTCTACAGGCTCTTCCAGTTTTTCACCGTTTTCCTGGATCTCTGAATCAATCTTTAATTTGCGGTTCTCCCGGTTTTCCTGCGTTCCAGGGCCAGACGACGATAAGTCACTGCACGGTTTGTTTTCAGTCAAACAAGGCGCCTGGTTTTTCATATTTGGATTAAATCCGTTCTGGTCACTTGCACACAAAGAGTCGCCATCGGCGCTTTGTAGACAGGTAGGTTCCTTATCTGTGGAGGCCATTTTCAACCTTTTCGCGTAAGCAGCACCGTTCTGAGCTAGCGTTATTTTGTTCTTGACCGTGAGGACGGCAAGATCTGACGTGTTGGGCGCGATGCCGTTTTCTGAGTTTTTCTGAGGGACGTTTGACAGAACAGATTTAAGAGCCTTGGTCCACTTCTGGTCGTCGGTTTTCCCGGCGACAGATTGCATTAAAAACTGCTGAGTCTCTTCTAACGTTGTCTGTGGGTCAGAAAGATGGCAGTATTTATCCAGAAACTCCTTCCCGGGAAGCGACAGACAGTCCTGCGTCAACCAGCAGGTGTCCCTGACTGTGCTTCTCGTTAACCTCGTCTTCACTCTGGGGATCCGCTCATTTGGTTTCATTGCTATGGAATGAATTCGCCTCCCATCTTTCCTCTGGTTGCCATTCTGGCAAACATGAGCAGTTTTAACGCTCTTATTGATCAACCATTTCTCAGGCGCCTCGCCGCCGCAGAACTGACGACCACCAACTTCTTTTTCTTCAACGGCTAAATTATGCTTATATATGTGGTCTAGAAACACCCGAAAGTCACATGTTGAGAATTTCTTACACGTTTCACATGAATACTTCCCGTCCGAGCAGTGATACATGGTCAGGTGTGCACTAAACTCAGGCCAGGTGCGCTGAACGTTGTCGTTGCACATGCTGCAGGTAGAAAAAGTGTCTTTGTGGCTTAGCAGGTGAACCTGAAGGTAGGAGAATTCATGGGCACTAAAAGTGCACATATGGCAGGAAAAAACGGGCAGACTGCCTCCGTGTTTTTCCATGAAGTGCCTCGCCAGGTCTTTGGGGGCATAATCCGAGTTGTCCCCGCATTGAGAGCAGGGGAACCTGAGCGTACTGCCGCCGTCGTTTGTGACGCGGGGTTCCCGGAGAGGCTCCTTCGATGGAGGCCACACGCTGGTCTGCTCCCATTTCTTCGCTATCTTCTTTGGCCCATTCTTATCTTGGCTTTGCATAGCTGGGGGCTGAACGACAGTTTTCCTGAGGTGGAGCCGTCTGTGCCAGCTTCTATTCTTCTTGCTGGCACGCAGTTTTCTGTGGCCCGTTGAGGTGGCTGTGCAAACATCCATGTTTCTTCTGGTTTCTGGTGCAGAAAATATGCAGCGGTTAATAAAAACAGCATTGTTTAAAAGTAAAAAAAAAAAAAAAAGACATTTTGAACAAGAGATGTAATTTTACTTGAATTTAATGATTATAATTAAATTTAAGCCCCTAAAACAAGCTTGTAGTTCTTAAACAGGTCCACCTGTTGCTTGGCCCAGGTCCAAAATACCCCACTGTGGGCATTAGTGTGTCACAAACAACAAACACGGATATTTATCAACAGCATGCAGAAAATTACAATAACTTCACCTGCAAGATTCATAACCAGTTTTTAAAAGAAACACACGAAATAAACAAAAAAAAACATCATTTTTTACGACTCGTTAAAAGGAAAACCAAAACAAGAAACGCACTAAAACTTAAAACGACCGAGCACAAACAGCCAGGGGGTCGTTGGTCCATTGTATAGTTAAAGTTAACCACAACAAAGCGATAAAGACTCGCTTTGCAACGCGCAGAGAAGACATAGAAGCACAAATTAGAGGAAAAGAGAGTGGCTGAGCGTCTCTGTTTATATCTGAACACGCATTTAGTGCCGTTAACTGCCGTTTGAATTAACGCGACGCTTAAGAAGAGGAGCTTACAAAGACGAAATAACTTATAGAGCACAAAGCGCGACGGTAAAGTTCCCGCAGACCACCGCGTTTTCACGCAAACTCGACTTATTACCGCATACAAAGCTGTCGGGTGGGATAAACTCATAGTAAATGTGGAGTTGTCTCGGGTGTTTGGGGTATTTTTTTTTTCTCTTTACCTTTTTCTTTTGTGGAGAGCTTGACAGCTCATCGAGTGGCAGCCATGATGGTTTCATCCGGGGATTACAGCCTGTGAGCAGCTTTAGCCGTTAGCTTCCTCACTGCTGCTGCTGCTGCTGTCCCAGGCCTGCAGCTCCACACAAACACTCAGCTGTTCCTCTGCCTCCAGTGCTTTCACTCCGTTTTGCTGAGTTATTCATTCCTGTTGAGCTTGTTGCGTAGTTTCACACGTTACAGCCGCAAAATATAGTGTATTTAACCAACATTTAATGTGAAATGAACAGCTGTGACGTTGAAGGATTGAACGGTTTTCTGTTGTTTTTTGTTGCAACTACTAACCTGGAAGGTGGAGCATTCATCAGCCTCTTTTACTCTAACCATAAATAAATAAAGTTAATCAGAAGTGACTTCATTAGTAAACAGAGTCCACTTAGTTTAATCTCAGTGTAATCATGTTTTTGGGTAAAGTACCCAAAAGTTGAACTCAAGTAAAAGTAGCACTACTAACGTTTTTTTACTCAAGTAAAAGTAAAAAGTAGCTGTCCAATAAATTACTCAAGTAAGAGTAAAAAGGTCTGCTGAAGTACTGAGTAACTGATTTAATATTTTAAAATTACATGATCCAGACAAGCCAATATATGTTTGTTTTTCATTCAGTGGGCAGAGACACTTCATAATTAAATTACTCAAGTAAAAGTAAAAAGTACAACATAGTAAAAATACTCCTAAAAGTATTTTTTTTTTCGAAAAAGTTACTCAAGTAAATGTATTTGAGTAAATGTAAACTAGTTACAACACAACTTTGGCCATGTTGAGTAAATTGATTAAGCTGGTTTGTTAGATTTTGTTTGAAAATAACCTTTTTAAAATTACTTTTGATTATAATATCGCATATGATTTCATAAGCAAAAGCAATGAAAACTAAAGGAGAGACCTGAAAACATCAGGTAATTAATCTATATAATGTGTTTTACTTAGTTACTGGAATAAGTGAACTTTTTAACTGAATTGTTTTGTTTTCACACCAGGCGTCCTATATCAGAAATCAATGATCAATGAGCCACTTGTGCTCTATGGTGATATTTTATTCGCAGAAAAAAGAAGTCCAACGTGCAAAAGCCATAAGGTTGCATTTTACGGTTTATTTATCCACCTTGGTAAGCAATAAATGCAGATTTATTTTTCTATTGTTTCCTTCTTCCCCTGCTAAGGTTTAAAAAAAAAAAAAAACATAAGCCCGCCCCGGTGCATGCTGGTCCTGTTTCTATACTTATAGAAAATGGCTTCCTGTCTGACTTACAAAGGCAAAACAAAAAAAACAAATGAACAAAAAAGGTTGTTAACCTACAAATAAACCCCAAGATATACAGTAACCCAAGAACAAATTTAAACAAAATTAATAAACATAAAAAATAGACATCTCCAAAGGGAAAATGCATATTAATGAACGTATAATTTTGTCATAAATACACAGTACTGAGCGAGATACTAATCTCCAAAGTGTTACGTTTTGCGAAACTATATTTGTCATACAATAGAAACTGAAACATGACGTTCCTAATAAGGTAAAAGGTGAAATGATCACAGCGCTGATTACAGACCAACCATGCTGTAGGTTGAGTCCTAAAGGTGAGATAGGTAGAGCGTTATTGAAATTATTGAATGGGTCTATTGATCGGTGTTAGAGGTTTTCTAGATAATGTTAGAAACACTGCAGAGAAGTCAGAGGTCAATCAGGGGTTCTTTTTTAATTCTGAAGTCCGATTACCCAAATTCCTACTCCAAAAAAAATAAAAATAAAAAAAGAAATATCCTTTATTGACAGTGGGGAAATTTAGCAGCAAGTTAAAGGAAAATGGAAGATGCCTATTCAGCCAAGGTAAACGTATAAAAACCAGTATAATCTTCACGAAGGATTAAGGCAGTTCTGAAGCAACCCTGTTCTAGCTAGATGTACCTAATAAAGTGGCCGGTGAGTATATGTTCATCAATGAAGTGTGACTTGCAGGAGCATGGAGGCTCTAGACTGGTTTGTCTCCTTTTAGATCAAGCGGTCCCTGATAGTTTGACATTAGGCAGCAGACGACCCACAGCTGATTGACTGAACAGACCAGAGAAAGAGGAACAAGACCGTCCCAGATATGGTACTCCTTCACCTTTCGTATGGTCCTCTCCATCAAAATCCTCAGTCCAGCAACAGCCAACAGTCTTCTGGGTGACTTTAATGGTGGGTTGGGTGGGTTTTTTCAGTGGAGGGACGATGAGTGTTGCCCCGACCTCCGACAGAATCTTGTCAATCCGGAAACCCTTGTCGGCCATTACTCCGTCTCCAGGCTGAAGTAGCGCTAAGATCTCTGATTTCCGAGTTATTTCAACATCTGAGATGGAGCCTGTGTACAGTTTGGATACAAAAGTAATGATCCCACATGGAGCAATGCCAATCAGACTTTTAAAGGTGGTGTGGTTTTTGGAGCGTGCCGTTTCACAACGGATCTCAGTGCAGGCCACTGCCACTCTGACATGAGGGCAGCACTGTTTGAGCTTGTCAGGCATGGTGGCCTGAATTTGCTCTCTTGTCATCCACAATGGTAGCGAGCCAAGAACCTGGTAAAGGTAGCTGGTCCACGTTAAGATGATGCGACTCACTGTGGGCAAACTGACCTCAAAGATGGACAACAAAGTCTTCTCCTGAAGTCCGGCTGCAACACGACAAAGAAACATGAACAGTTCATCAATGAGCTGAGGTTTTCGCTGAGGACTAGGCGTTTCTTCTGCAGTCTGCTGTGCCTTGGACCAGTACACCAGCCTTGAAGCAGAAGGATTAACTGACTCCCAAAACACAGCGAAGACCTTCTTCGAGTTGAATTTCGTGTAGTGATAAAAATCTTCATCTGTGACGCAAAACCTGAAAATCAATGGCAGCTTCTTCTTAAGAGTCAGCTGCTGGATTTCCATTTCTAATGACAAAACCTGGAGCTCCAACTCTTCCAATTCTCAGTGTGGCACTGTCCAGTTTACCTGAGCGAAAAGAAAAAACATAAACCTTAAGAGACATCACTCAGTTTTCACTGTCCTCATCACTGGAGTCTTTAAACCAGAGGTGTCAAATTTATTTTCATTTTGGGCCATATCAAAGTCTGGATGTCCTTAAAGGGCCAGTTGTGTCAGAATGCATTGGTAAAACCCATTAAACTGTTAAAATATTGATAAATAGCTGTTTGTTTCAGTATTCAGTAAATGTTTCCTTAAATTAAATAATATAATTGAACATCTTTTTTCACTAGTTAGTCCATCCGGGATTTTGATTGTTTTTGTGGGTTTTTTGCAATAGAAATCACAGATTTATATTTGTAAGGATTTTTTACAATGTTTGCGCTAATGTGTGATGTTAAACATGACTTTTTATTAATTGCCGTATCGGTCACGGACTATGACTTGACATCAAGTGAGGCTGTTGCTCTAAATAAGACAAAGATATACATAGTGAAAAATAAGGGCACCAGAATAGGGTTTTTATTTAAAGAAAAAAAAGGACAAATGAAATACAGTAATTTCTTCCTAGTTTGGTCACAATTAGAGGAAAAATGAAAATGTAGCTGCATCCATCAAGGCAGGTAATAAACAAATCCAAAAATTTAAAATGCAGTGGATTTAATGAATATGGACTTGTTTTCTTTGCATTATTTGACGTCTGAAAGCACTGCATCTTTTTTGTTATTCTGACCATTTCTCATTGTCTGTAAATAAATACTAAATTGTTGCTTGGAATTTCATAGACATGTTATCAGTAGTTCACAGAATAAAAGAACAATGTTTATTTTACTCAAATATATAGATATAAAGAGTAAAATCACAGAAACTGATAATTTTGCAGTGGTCTCTTAATCTTTTCCAGACCTGTATATATAACATACACAAGGCACACATGCCGTGCTGCTGCTATACATATTGAACTTAGTTTTTATAAATATAAAGTTTATTCAAAGGGAAAAACACAAAATATGCAACATTTTCTATAGATGGATACCAAAGCTGCTGCTCCTCACTCAATTGTATTTACAAATGATCTCCCCACCAGTTAGCAAGTCTGAAATGTTCTTGAGATGGTTACAATGTCATTCACTGCCATATGTTTTTCTGTAATACTAACCCGGAAGATTGCAGGCGTAGTCATGATCTTTTGCCACTGCACCTGCAGCCAATCTGTCCTCTGTGCAGTCCCCAGGGTCTGGCATCTTCTGGGAGTCATCCTGGCCAGCAGCACCAAAACGCTTTTTGGTTTGAATGAAAACGGACTCAGGAGCTTGGGAGCTTCTCCCTAGACGTAGGAAATATGTTGAGACACTTCACAGTTGGGACAAATTTTTGTTTATGATATTTTAAAAAAATGTTGAACCCTGTCGTCCTCCCTTTACCCCAATCATTCCAGTGAAATCTAGAAGGCGCCGCTCCTTGTCTAATCCGAATTCTTCCACTGGCTGCTGTGCTGAGGTCCTCTGGGACAAAGTGCTGGCTGCAGACATAGGTGCTCCCACGGATGATTTGAAAACTTGGTCCCTCGTCTCTCCTGATTGCTCTCACCCAACAGGCACGTATTTCTGGGTCCACAGGAAAATCATGGAAACTCAAATATGGGTTTTTTTTGTTTGTTACTAGAACAGCGTGGTACGCTGCAATAGCAACGTCTTGATGATTGTGCCATGTGTGTTAGGTGGGTTGCTGCTGAGAAAGATGGACACAACAAAACAAAATAAGAAATTATGAATCATATCAGAATATATAAATGATTTAATCTTTACAACAGTGTTGGAAGATGTCAGTGATTTTACATTAATATAGGAAGTAAACCTTTGAGCTTTACAGCACTGACAGGCAGCGGTGTATATTTTTAGCTACCCGTGGCTAAAGCTGCTGCTAGTTAGCTGAATTTAAAATTCTAGGCTGTTTCTCTTATATGCTGTAAGGAAATTGTAAATTAACAATGATGGATAATGCTGACATGACTAACTAACAAGTAAATACTGTTTTTATTAACGTTACAGCACTGACATGAAGCGGTGTATATTTTAGCTACATTTGGCTAAAGCCACTGCTAGCTGGCTTACCGTCTAATCAGATGCTGTTTCCAATATACTCTGTAAGAAAATGGTAAATTAACAATAATGGATAATGTTGCCATGGCTAATTAACACTTCAATATTGTTTTATTAACCTCATCTTTCGCTATACCCTAAAGATGATGAGTTTACGTGAATTTTCCAGACAGGTTTTCTGAGGCAATAGCACACCGGAAGTACAGATACACCGCATCGAGTCAGAACGGAAGTCGTGTGACGTAATTGTGAAAATGGCCGGAATGTTTTTGACATTGCGGGTCACAATGCAAGAAATGTGCCAATTTTTTTTTAGCTGATTAAAATTTTAGATATGTAATCACTTTGTATGTATATATTGATCATAAATATCTGTTTTTGTGGAGAAAAAATACGAGGTGTACGGAAGAAACAGCGCCTCCTACAGTCAAAGTATAGAATAATATAACTACGGTTTCTAAAGTTACACGGTGAAAAATTTATGGCAATAATTTTGATTATTTAGCCTATCATAAGAGGAAAAAATATATAAATGTAACAGTTTCAAACTAAATATTTAATTACCAACGTAAATCCCTTAGCTGCAAATTCACTTGCTAATAACCGGATGTGAACCCTCAAAGTAAAAGCCGGGTCTTGCGAACCTCCACACCTACTGGTGAGCTCGTTGATAAAAGTCTGAATTACCATTAAAATGGCTCACCATTTTAAGCTGAGATGTTGTACATGTCGAGAGGAGAAGGAACAAAACAGAAGAGGAGACATGAGCAACAGCTGAAGTGAAAATTTTATATTATACAAGTTCACCAAAGCCAGCTTTTATTTTGGTAGTGCACTTCTGCTTATTGGTGAGTAAAATTGCATGTAATCATTCAATATATTTATTAGTTAACGATTTAGCTTGAATATTTAATTCCAAAGTATAGTTTCAAGCTAAATATTAGCTTATGATGTAAATATTTATTGTGAAAGCTGCTAAAGATAGTTTATTAGTAGCTTTCAGTAGCTACTAATGAAACTAGTAGCTAAATGAAAGCTGAATATTTAGCTAGTAGCTAAATATTTTAGATAACCGTTTAGCTTCAAGCTAAACAGTTATATGTAACTGTTTAGCTTGATGCTAAATATGTAGCTTCAAGCTAAATATTTCGTTTGGGGCTGTAGTTTGTAGTTTTAATATTTAATATTAATTGCTAACTATATATTTAGATAAAGCTGATTATTTAGTAGGCAGTCTAATTATTTATTCTCAAACTAAATATTTAACTCGCTAATTAAATATTTAGTTTGAAACTGTCATTTATGATTAAATTAATAACATGAATAATGAACCCCATTTTGTTTTTCCCTTATGACAGTAATCCATATTACTGTAACTTTACACCTCATAAACGCCCAATTACAGAACTACCCATTTATTTATGGGGCCGTAGTTGGTCGCGATGCTTTCAAGTGCTAAATAAAATGTAAAGATGCCACAATCAAATAACGGGTATAAAATATGAAGATGTGCGACGGATAACTTTAAAAGTGGCTCATTCACATTTTGATGCTTTTTTCACTTTCCGAACCCATTTCTCTGGTGTCATTGCGTCTTTCTGGTTGGTTGTTCTGATTGACAAGCTTGGAGCGTTGCGTTTTTTCGAGCAGCACTTGAACGCACCTGTGTAGTTTGAAGAACTCGTGTTGCTGCCGCCTGCGAGCCTAAAACAACGAGACCAAGCAAAGCATGATCGGCTAGTCGAAACTGCACTTTTACTCCGGTGAACCTGCGCATTGGGTGAGTCTGCACCGATCATTCATTTCCATGCCACGGATTGGAAAAGCTGATTGAGTTATGACACCCACGGGATCGCCAACCGATGCGTGTTGTTGAAATCCTGCGTGCAAAACGTTGCGTTTTAAACGTTGAGAGCGCATCTTCAGCACCCAGTATGAAAGTGCTAATCACCTTAACTTTGTTTTGATTTCCAGAGGTTATCAAAGAACTGTCATGGAGCTAGAGGACCAATGGTGGAAGGGACAACTTGCTGCAGATATTTACCAGGCGCTCAGATGCAAAGTGAGGGCGATTGACCATCAAATGGAGAAAAAATAATTAACAATTTCAGTGCATCTATATTGTTTTTGATAGCTTTTGTTCATTGTTTTACCTGTCAGGCATGCCATTATGACCACATCCCTTCAGTAGGTAGCAACAATTGTACTCAAGTAACTACTTAAACATATTTTTACTCAAGTAAAAGTAAAAGGTAGCTGTCCAAGAAATTATTCAAGAGTAAAAAAGTATTTGGTAAAAAGTCTACTCAAGTAGTATCTGATCAAATTGTCAATCATCTTATATTTAAAAATTGCGTCATCAGATGGATTAAAATGTAAAGTTGAGTGGAAATGTTGGTATTTAAGGACCAAAATGACAATAATTTATAAATGTAACAAAAAATAATATCAGGCAAAAGAAAAAAATTCCAAATCAGTTTATTTCAATAAAAATCTTATAAAACTTTCACCAGAAACTGTAAGTGTGTGTCTGTCAGTTTCTGGTTAAAACATGTTTGTTCTTCATTCAATGGGTAGAAAATACAGACAGTTTACTCAAGTAAGAGTAGAAATACTTCATAATAAAATTACTCAAGTAAAAGTAAAAAGTACAAAATAGTAAATATTCTTCTGAAAGTAAACTTTTTCCAAAAAAAAAAGTTATCAAGTAAATGCAATTAAATTACATTTACCCAACTCTGCCTATTAGCTCTGTTTCTGCCCTGACTGTAAGTTGTGAGGTGGAGCCTCTATTGATCTGACCTTTTGATTGATTTTTGATTTGGTAGGTTTGTTTGCAAACTAAACTAGAATGCATTTATTATAGTATGCTGCTAAAAAAATCCTGCACTCAACTGTCTCTATGAACGGTTGTAGCAAAGATCCTGTTGGTGATATTTGTCAAAGTAGCCTCCATAAAGAGTCCTACTGCCTTAGCTGGATGATGTTTTTCCCATCATGCATCATGGTTCTGTTGGTTCACCAGGTAAGCAACCATTCTTGGGAGCCATTCTTCTGTTGCAGTTTTGATTCTCGGTTTCCCAATGTTGGTGGTCAGCATGGTAACCCTGACTGGTTAACCAATAAGCAACAAGCTGGAACACACTTTTCATTCTGACACCGTTTCATCAGAACCAGCATTAAACCTTCGTTCTGCATCAGTGAGTTTTGCACCACTCCTTCCTTTTGTAGGTCTTGGACAGTACATACCAGGATCTCACCAACAAGCTTTGGAGATGCATCGAATCTGTCATTTACCACCACTGTTTGGTTCTTGTCCAACTACCTTAAAGTTTTATGCTTTTCTGTTTTTTATGCTTTTAATTATTGGTGGGACTTGATTAAAAAAATTTTAATTAACCAGGGTTAATTAATCAAACTGTATATCAACAAACTAACAACATTTTCAATTCAGTAATCATTTTTGCTGGTCAGTTATTGAATAAATAGACATATGAGCTCAACAACAAAGATTTTTATTGTTTTCAAAATTCGGTAGTAACTAGTTACATTTACTCAATTACATTTATTTTAGTTTTTTTAAGTACTTTTAGGAATATTTTTACTATGCTTTACTTTTTACTTTGACGTGAGTAATTTTATTATGAAGTATGTCTACTTTTACTGGAGTAAAATTTCTGGATTCTCTACCAACTGACTGGAAAAACAAACATGTTTGGACCGAAAACATGTTTGTTTTTCCAGTCAGTCACACACCTGAAGTTTTTGTTAAAGTTTCATAAGTTTTTTATTGAAAGAAACTGATTTGGAAGAAGTAAATTTTGCCTGATTTTGTTATTTTTTATTACTTATGAATTATTACCATTTCCACTTAACTTTATATTTTTGGTCTGTCTGGTGTCATTTTTAAATATTAAATGATTGATAATTTGACCAGTTACTCAGTACTTGAGTAGACTTTTTTTTTTTTTACCAAATATTTTGTTACTCTTACGTGAGTAAAATGTCTGGATCTTCTACCCACTGAATCAAACATGTTTTAACCAAAAAATCACCAGACATGAACACACACCTGCAGTTTTTGTTAAAGTTTACATTTTTTATTGAAAGAAACCAATTTGGAAAAAATGTATTTTGCCTGATTTGGTTATTTTTTGTTACTTATTGCCATTTTGTCCTTAAAATATCAAAATTGATTGATTAAATGATTGATAATTGGATCAGTAACTCAGTACTTGAGTAGACTTTTTACCAAATACTTTTTTTACTTGGATGGCTACTTCTTACTTTTACTTGAGTAAAAATATGCTGAAGTTGTTCTACTCATACTTAAGTACATTTTTTGGGAACTCTTCCCACCTCTGATTGTTTTAAAATCTGGTATTTATGTTCTCCAACCATAAGATTGGTGCAAAGTGCTATTAAGTGATCATTCATGGAACTTATTCTGAAATGTGAACTCTGGATGCTGACATTAGCGTTGGGGACGACCGTGCTGCTGCAACATGTTTAGCATTGAAATGGATTTTTATGATTTAATAGCATGATAGGTTAACTCATGTTGACACAAAATAGTCTTTCCCAGCGTCCCATCAGATCGTTTTTTAAAGCAAAAATGAACCCGCAGTGAATGAAGAGAAGCAACTTTGTCTTCCATCGATGTTGTTTACAGAAGTTGCATGTGCATGAGATATGCAGATATACCAGAAACAAAAAAAAAAACATAAAAACATTTAGCACATCACTGTCATGGAAGAAATTGCTCACTTGGTGCTTATATAAGTGATTTTTTTTTTTCTTTCTTTGTGCTTGAAATAAGAAAATCTTATTTAGAAAGTTTACTCATAACAACTAATATTGTTTTAATATCAAGCTTTAATATCTTACTGAAATAATTAACTACGAAAACACAAAATATTTTAACATAAAAACCTCTTTGTGAGAAAAATTATCTACTCAGAAAGAAAACAAGCGTAAATATCCTGAGTTTTAGATATTTAATCTTACTTAAATTTCAGTTTTTGAGAGTCTACAAACATCTGTAGTTATGCAATTTAAAGGTCAGTGGTCATAATGTTATGCCAGATCTCTATGGATTATTAGTGTTTTACTTTGTGTTTTATTTTATTATTATATTGTATATCCATTTTGGTAATTGGTTAAGAGACTACAGATGCGAACAGTGAATATTTATATTTGAGTTGTACGTTGTGTCTGTGTTGTAAATACAGTTTATTATTGTTGTGATTCTGGGACAGGAGCTCAAACTGCCGTCCTACAAAGGCCAGTCCCCTCAGCTGAACCTCAGGCGATACTTTGCAGACCTCATCGCCATTATCTGCAACCGCTTCTGCCTTTGCCCCGCGGCCAGACACCTGGCCGTCTACCTGCTGGACCTCTTCATGGACCGCTATGACGTCACCATGCAGCAGCTTCACATGGTCTCTCTGTCCTGTCTCCTTCTGGCGAGTATGTGTTTCCGTGACCTCTCAGTTCAGACGCTCTGTCAGATCGCCATAGGCGTAGCAAAAACCGACGGCTATATCTGTCAGACAAGTATGCACTGTCTTTGCCACCTGCTTTTAATTAATCAGCAACATGATGTCAGATCATAAACTTTGTTATTAACAGCTGTATGACAGCCAAACTTAGCAGTTAGCTAGTCAGACCATCATCAAGTTTTATACGGTGCGTTTTGTAGTTGATTGTAGCTGCAGCTGCTTTAAACAAACTTTGAAACCATGACAATGCATGTATATCCATCTAGTTATCAGTGAAACAATTTAGTAACTTAGTTTTTGTCTATCTTGTTGCTTATGCCGAACTGACAGCTCCTCTAAGCGTCGCGGACTCTTAATGTGCACGCATGCGTATTCACTGCATGTACGCTAACAGGCAGTAGTTGTTATTGTTTTGTTTTTTTAAAAATAAACTTTATTTACAAATAAAGAATATTCAATTGCAGACAGTAGTAGTATGCTCGAGGTGCTGGTGTAACAAATCTATAGGAGAGAAAAAATAACAGGTTACAAATCAAATTCATCACTTAAGCTGTAACTTTCATAGCTTTAGAGTTGGTGCACAATTTTAAAGAGTCCAAAAAGTATCTCAAATAAGCTCTAAAAACAGTGAGGTTACAAACCTAACCTTCCACATGTATGTGGAACTTGGCCAACAGAATAAGAACGTTTATAATATGTCGAGCGGTTTGTTGATGTGGCTGACTTTGTCCCGGTTGACTCAGGTAAATTTGAGGAAAGGGAGGACTGCGTGCCGAAGCTGGAGACCCTGAACAGCTTGGGGTGCATGAGCTCCATGAACCTGGTCCTGACCAAGCAGGGTTTGCTCCACATGGAGCTGCTGCTGCTGGAAACGTTCAGCTGGAACCTGTACCTTCCCACCGCAGCTCACTTCATTGATTACTATTTGTCCGTCGGAGTCCTGGACGGAGATCTGCACGACGGCTGGCCCATGGCGAGCCTGGAGAAGACCAAGCTGTACATGGCCAAGTACACAGACTACTTCCTGGAAGTCTCCTTGCAAGGTGGTGAAGATTAGGCAGAGGAAATCAGAGAACTTGTTCCTGTGTGTTGAAGATTTATTTTAGGGACGAATGGAACAAGTTTATTTCTCTCTCTCTCTGTTTTTCTGTCTATCTTTATCTCTGTCTTTCTTTTCTTCTCTCCTTGTTTCCTTCCATCCTTTCTCTCTTCCTTCCTTCCTACCTTCTTTTTTCTGTCTTTACCTCCTTCTACCTTCCTTGCTTCCTTCCTTTTCCTGTTCCTTCTTTCATTCCTTCCTTCCTTCCCTCCCTCTTTTCTTCCTTCCTACTTTCTTTCATTTTTCCTTTCCTCTTCCTTTCTTCATGTGTCCATGCTTTCTTGCGTCCACCTTTGTTTTCTTTCTTCCTTCCTTTCCTGTCTCCTTTTTTTCATCCTTCCTGTATACTCTCTTGCTTTCTTTTTGTTTTTCCTTCCTCTTTTTGTCCATCTTTCTTTCCTCCCTTCTCCAAGTATCTCCTGTGAATTCTATATGTTTTTAAACTCTTCTATAAAATTACAGATAAAACTGGAATTTTGAGTCTGGAGAAAATTATTGACATAAGAGGTTTAATAATAGACACCTTTGTTTATGAGCTGGATTTCTTCCTCTGATCTGTGTTTTGTTTTTATGTAATTTTCCACAGATCACATCTTTTTGTGCTTTGCTCCGTCGCTGGTGGCTGCTGCCTGCGTGGCGGCGTCCCGCCTCATCCTCCATCTTTCCCCCAGCTGGCCGGCCCGCCTGCAGCGCCTCACCGGCTACGCCTGGGAGAACCTCACACCCTGCGTGGAGAAGCTGCTCATGTGAGAGAGGCCAAGACAAAGTAGTGAATAACTGAAAACATACGAGAGTTAAACATGAACAGTGAAATATTCATTGTATTCTGCTGGCTCACCAGAGCAGCAGCTCACATCTCGATGGAAATGATCTAGAGCAGTGCTTCCCAATTCCAGTCCTCAGGGCCCCCTGCTCTGCATGTTTTAGATGTCTTCCTGGTCCAACACGCCTGAATCCAATAGCTGAATCACCTCCCAAGTGCAGTCAGGTTCTCCAGAGTTCTGCTAATGACCTCATTATTTGACTCAGGTGTCTTGAAGTACAAATACATCTAAAAGTTGCAGGACACAGGCCCTCGAGGACCAGGAGTGCCCACCCCTGTTTTAGATGTACCTCTATTCCAGAGCAGCTGATTCAAATGATTGCATAACCATCAAGTGCTGCAGAAGCCTGTTAAT